>CM042431.1:17497089-17657089 GCA_023631565.1 Gymnocephalus cernua
CTGCACTGGAGGAGAGTGCATACGGTCGGATAAAGCAGGTGTTGAGATGGTACTTGTCTGGCTTCTACAAGAAGCCTAAGGTAAGATTTCTTTCACTGTTGTACTAGATGGCAACCCTGATTATAAGATGCAACCCCTGCTTTGACTTTTTAAAGATGATAAGGACACAGCTATAGCATATTTAAAGTGCCCATATTATGATAAAATCACTTTTTCTGGGATTTGGGGTGTTATTTTGTGTCTCTGGTGCTTCCACACGGATACAAACTTTGAAAAAAATCTATCCATGCTGTTTTGAGTGAGATACGGTTTCTGAATGTGTCCTGCCTTCAGTCTCCAGGTGAGCTGTTCAAAATCTGCAGGGCTTGTTACGTAACTAGCCGAAACGACGGGCTAACTGCAACCGTTAGCATGCTAGCGCTAGTGTTAGCATGCTAGCTTGTTCGCAATGGCAAAGCACTGCTACAACACACACAAGTTCACCATAATCTACAAAAGAACTACTTACATGTGCGCCCTCGTTTAGAAGAAGTCTCCTGGCTAATCCTGCCTTGTAACTGACCAAAGTTGGAGAAACAACCTCTTTTACTGTCTATGGAGCTAACTGACATGAGCTACGATCTGAGCTACTGAGCATGTGCGAGTGGAATCAAAGAGTACAGAAGAAAAGATGATTCACTCTGTCAGCTAAAACAGAGACCTGAACACAAGGTGAAAAGAGGAGCTGCAGCAGTAAGAGAGAGATGTGCAGTACAACAAAAATATGGTGTTTTTTGAAAATTAAACCATGTAAACCTATTCTGGTACAACCTTAAAATACAATTATGAACCTGAAAATGAGCATAATATGGGATCTTTAAAGTAGACTAATTTTTCTAATTAACTCTTTAGTAATATAAAATATCCATCCACCGCAGGGTGGTCCCGAAAAACAAACCATCGGCATGCAGCGAAACCACTGGACGGACTGATATAGTGTGAATGAACCCTAACAGCTCTCAGGGCCAGATGTACGTACATTTGCGTTATCAGTAGCGTTATCAGCGCCATGGCCAACCCGCAGAAAGCGCACGCTGTGATACTTCAGCTTACGTCATATTTACCAAACCTGCAGTTCATCGAGTAATCAGCGCCTTTCTCTGCCCACTATACCGTAAATTGCGCGCATGTAAAAGCACGATTAAATGGGCAATGCCAAAGAAATCCTGCTTGATGTGTTATTTCGGCATTAGTGGTGGGGAAATGTATGTATTGACTAGTGCGCTGTAGCAAAGCGTTAAGTACTGGTGCTATGATACGGCTGAGTGCAGACTGCGATATTCCCACTGCTGATGCTATGACTGTTTAAAATGATCCTGATGCCAATATTTGTAATGTAGTGAGGAGTTCATCAACTGCTGGAATGGAATGTGAACGCTGAGTCGGGGATTCAATGTCATCTTTGATTTCTTCCAGTAACTGTAATATTGCACGGCTGCTTAATCTGTAACGCTGAATGATTTCGTTTTCACTCAACTGAAAAAGTGTGATCCTTGTGGCAAAAATCCTTTCAGCTCGTCTCCTTGGCCTATGTCTCCATCTTGCTCGGATTACTGCTGCCATTTCACCAGGAGGCATATGCCAGGAAACCCGCTTCCAGGTTTACGCCTGCTTTTAAGAGGTGGAGATTTTTCACCGTAAAATAGAGGCGAGCTTTCACGGGTGGTTTTTGTACATACCGCGGAATACATAATTAGGTGCGCTTTACGCTTCCCCCTCCCATCTCCTTATGGGAAACTCCCACTTTCCCCTTCACCCTCCCATGAATGCATATGCATGACACGGAAAAGTGCAATTTGCCATTTTCAGCTCCTGACTGGCAGTCTGGCAGTCTGCGCTTTTACCTCAGTGCGGCCTGTTTGTACATACCTCACCATGCTTTTACACGCACGTTGCGAAACAAATACGCCAGAAGTGGGCGCAAAGTCAGTCACTCATGTGCCATCCACACGAAGACGCGTTTGGATGCAAACGCACATATTTTGCATCGTTTGGGCCGATTGTCCACACGAATCCTGTAAACGCACTGCCCGTAAACGCACTTTTTTGAAACCTGGAAAAACGGCTCACGTTTGGTTTCGTGTGTACGGTGAAGCCGCATAAGTGCGTATCGATGATATCATCCCCACACACCTCGGCCTCACAGCTGTCCGCCTTCAACCCAGCTGACGGCTCTAGCAGGGACGCAATGCTGCTTATAAAGTGGAAGTAGAGAACTTATCAACTAGCTAGCTAATCTGTCTGCTCATAAACTCCTTGAACAGATTATAGTAACTTTTAGCACTGCTTATTGTAGAAAGGCTACCGCAAGAAAAATGTGTAGCTAGATTATCAAAAAGACATCGGATCATTCATGTTTGTTTGACTGCCGATGTTAGCTAGCAGAGCTAACGTTAGCGCGCTAACTAGCTAGCTAGCGCGCTAACGTTAGCTCTGCTACATAGCACGCTGCAATCATGTCCGATAGCAGACAGAATTGCAAAATAGAAAGCAATCCAGCAGCACATTATACAATGTAACGTTTTCTAGCGGTGGCCTTTATATAATGAGCAGTGGTGAAAGTTATTAAAGTCTAGTCAATATTAAGAGAACTATGGTTTGTTATGAAAGGAAGTGGAAGTGACTGAAGGCTGCTCTTCTTCTTCGTTCCTTTAATTTCTGTAGCAATAACAGCGCTTGGCATATGAAGTAGCGTGTTGAGTCATTTACAAATGGATTCATGTGTACGTGAATTTTCTTGAACTGAATCCAGGGAAGACGGATGCGTTTTCATCCTAACGTCTTCGTCTGGATGGGGCCTCAGTCACACACTCTCCTGTCTGGCTCTTGGAAGCGATAGCTTTTGGAGCACTGGGAGATTTTCTCTGAGTTTTAGTTCAGACTGCCCTTGCCACCGCTCACCACCTTCTAACATGACATTCTGTGACACCGTATTTCTTGGCCGCTCGACAAATGACTGTCCTGGGTCGATTTCTGCAGTAAAAACGTCAGACACTTCCCACTCGGTAGGAATTTATTTCCTCAGTGGCAGCAAAACACTCAACATGAGCCAGCAGCTAACGCCTGTAGATTAAACTAGGCTTGTTCAACACTTTTTGGGCTGACTGCCTCTAGGAGGCTCCCTGGTGATAAATGGGTAGAAACTTGTTAACCTCTGTAATCTGTAATCAATATTAGGAAATCTACTGTAGGGTTTTTGGCCTGGAGTCCAGACAAGTGGTGATGTGATCCATGGTGATGCTTATTTCCTGTGACGTAACTGTTGAAATGTCATTGGTGAGGCCAGTTTGATCCAGTAATCATCTGCTATGTAATTGGTCCTCACCATTGGGTATTGGCTAAGTGTCCTTGTCTCAGTAGATGCTTACATTAATACGAATGTGTATGCATGTGTTTGCATTTTCCAGGGTCTGAAGAAGCCTTACAACCCAATCCTGGGGGAAAGGTTTCGCTGCTGCTGGCTTCATCCTCAAACCGACAGCTGCACTTTCTACATAGCGGAACAGGTGAAACCAGATTGTAGCTAGAACGTGTATATGCACAGGACACGATATGACACTGATATATTTTGCACCACAATTCTGCAAACTCACAGAGCACAAACCTGTGAAATGCAACAAGCGTGAATGAATGTGCCAGAGGGTATCTGACAGCTCCTTTCCTTATACTGCTGCTCAAATGTCTCTCTCTCTCTCTCTCTCTCTCTCTCTCTCTCTCTCTCTCTCTCTCTCTCTCTCTCTCTCTCTTTCCTCTGACAGGTGTCACACCATCCGCCCATCTCTGCCTTTTATGTCTGCAATAGGAAGGATGGTTTTTCTATCAATGGAAGCATCCTGGCCAAATCCAAGTTCTATGGTACACAGCATAATACAATATGTAATCTTATGTCCAGTGTGACCAATACACATGTACCCACACATTTAAAGTCATGCAAGGACACAACAATGTGGTCACGGGATATTTTTTCTGCTTCGAGGCGCAACAAATGACTGTCAGTATAAGCTTTTTAAGGCGGATCTACAAGGAAAATTGGTTATTGTGTCTTTAATCAAGTTGCTTCTCTGTTGTAACTCTAGGTAACTCTCTGTCAGCTATTCTGGATGGCAAAGCCAGGCTGCTCTTCCTGGGCAGGGATGAGGAGTATGTCATCACCATGCCGTACGCTCACTGCAAAGGTAATAGACCTTTAGTAAATATTGACGATGATCATCATCTCTCATTAGTCTGTCCTTGTTGCCATGTTAACATTGGTGGTAGGTTCCCAGAATTCCCTTAATACTGCATCATCATTTTCATCAGAAAACAGTTGTTTAGAGGTTTTTATTGCCATAAATCGTTAAGACACTCTAAAGAGGGACAAAAGGTTCTTTTTGGTGTTGATGTCCCTATTAATCCTGCTATATTAATAACAATGCAATATTGTTCATTTAAAATGTAACGGTCACCTTCACTGTCCCCTTGAATACTATTGGATCTATCTGCCACCTAATCACATATAGGAATAGTTTAAGTACGGTTTTGTTTATTTTAAGGATCCCCATTAGCTGACGCCTATAAGACCAGCTAGTCTTTCTGGGGTCCTTTAGGCCGGCGACAGACTGGATGCGTGGGGTGAGCATGGCGTTTCTGTTGCGTGGCTGCTGCGTGGATTTTGCTGCACACCAGAAACGTGTCTGACGCGGTGCTGCTGCTGCTGTGCAAATGTATGTTTCCCATTGACTTACTGCACTCAAGCAGTAGTATACTTCATGTTAAACATACATACTAATTTGATTACAGCAAAGACAACGTTGGCCGTATTGAAGGCAAAATAGGCTACAGTATTGACATTTTACAATAGCTTCGAATGCACCACCAGACTGTAGGTTACCAGTTTCAGTGAACGCACCGTCTCCGTCTGTTTTTTTTTAACGGCTGCAGCTGCAGAAGTGTCAGAATCCTCTACAGTGAGTGAAATACAGTCAAAGTTTACACCGTTTAGCGTTAGCTGTCAGCATTTTAACCGTATTTAATCCAGCTGCTATCTAGCGGTAGGCTAACGTTACCTGCTGTTGAGTGTAGTGGTAACTAGCGTCACGTGCAGCGATGTTTTTGTTGCCTGTGGCAAAACATTCTCTCGTCTCCTTCCTTCATTTTACAGTCAAATGGTGGCTAGAACGGCTCCAGGTGAAAGGTCAATATGGAATGGATTAATCTGCATTATTTTTTTTAACGCGCTATTTTTTCTCAGATTGATTAATCGAAATGAACGCGTTATTTTGACAGCCCTAATTTATATCTGCATTTATGTCAAAACCTAGAGACTTTCATTTATTAAAGGTATAGTGGAGGATTTTCTTTTTCCGGGTGGATCATCAAGACTATTGGTCCTCCTAGTTGTCAATCATTCTGGGATATGTTTACGTAAGGCCGTACGTGCCGTGACAGGTCAGCGAGCAGACGACCACGGCGTCCAACCATAGACAGTATATAAAAGCCTCCGACCCCTGCCAGTGCCTCCTTGCTCTCGGCGATAGCTTGTTTGTTGGCCTGTAGCATGCTAAAGTTAGCTATAGAGATGCTTGACGTAAATAGATTTCCACTTATCGGTGGCGAGTCTGACATAGTGGGGAAAAGTGCAAATCTTCTTTTGGAAAGTAGGCAGAGCGTGCAGGAGGAGAACTAGGCTCGTGCATGCTCTCTTGTGCACACGTTTAATAGGCGTTCCCTCTCGGGAGCATTTTTTCAAAAAGTGGAGGGCGGTTCTTTTCTAAAATTCGGGAAAATCCACCATTATACCTTTTTAATATGTATTTGTGTCAAAATGACATATAAACTTATTTTCCTATTCTATTTTGCCTGGAAACGCTTCCAACACGCTTGCGTGTCACGTGAAAAATAGCCGTTGGTTCTATTTCTAGCATGCATGCTTTTTCGCCGCGCCTGAGACGTGCGTGTCACGCAGGCCGTGTGTAAGCTCTAACCTGTTATCATGGGAACCGAAATAAAACCGGACACACCACGCAGCTGACACGCTCACGCCACACATCCAGTCTGTGGCCGGCCTTACTGTAGATTATTTAAATACAATTGTAAGTAAGTAAATTTAAACAAGGACACACTGTCTGTCACAGACATTAAGTACACTATATATTACACTAGATATTGCAGAATGGATAGGAAATTGTTGAGTGGCTCAAAAAACTGAAGATGATCCAGTTTGTCGGAGGCAGATAGGATATCGTGAGTGACTGAGTGCATACTGTAAGATTCTTTGTGGATCTACAAGGTACAAACAATCAGTCTATACCGTCGTTCTTACCATCACATGGGAACAACCAAAAGTTTTTACACAGCGGTCGGACATAAATTTAACTCAGGAAATAGTTTTCCGTTTGCACAGAGCTGACGATGTGTCTGCCCAGGAGGCGTTTCAGCCGCGTCTCACGTGAGTCTGATCGAACAGATGCGCTCCTTCTTTAATCAATCCAGATGTCTACTCAGGCTGCGTGACGGTCTTTGGTTTTTTTTAACAGCTCGTGCTAAACACCACCTGATGCATACTTAAAGTATATTTTCTTCTGTTTGACACTGATCGAGTGTTGGACTAAACCAAAACGCAGGTGACCTACACTCAATACTGTACCTAAATGCATCCTGTGTTGACACACTGAAGCTGCTGTTGCTGCTCTGCTAACGTGCCACTCACGCTACGCTTCCTGTGTAGACACACCTCCAGTGTTACAACAAAGTATCATTATGGAACAAGTTTGCGTTTTTCCTGTCTCACCCAACTCACCTTGGCTGTTTGTTGCTAAGCTCCTCTATTGGCGCTTTTCCCGTTACATGGTACCTGCTCGACTCGCCTCGACTCTACTCGCCTTTTTTGGTTTTCCATTACGGAAGAAAAGTCCCTGGTATCTGCTAACGGGTACTTTTTTTAGTACCACCTCAGTCGAGGTTCCAAGCGAGCTGAGGCGATCCCAAAAGGTGACGTGAAAGCGACAGACGGGGGTGTCCTGAACAAACCCGTCATTTTTAAATAGTTTAGCCAGCTGTGTTTTTTTTTGCTGCCTCCAGCTTCATTTGAAACAAAATGTGTATTCTGGCAACAACGGCACACCTTTGTCGTTCTGTGTGTGTGTGTGTGTCGCGTTAGGTCACAGCAGTTTACTTCGGCACCGCTATACGACCAGCCACGCTGAGGCGGTACTAAAATCTGCAATGGAAAACGAACGCACAGTGCGTCGAGGCGAGTAGAGTCGAGTCGAGCAGGTACCATGTAATGGAAAAACACCAATTGTCACACTTGAGTTACCAAACATAGCTACAGTGAGGTCAACACACAAACTCATCTTCCATGGTTACGATGAAATCTGTCTTCTGTGACAAATCACGGGTGGGGTGTGGGCTGTAACCTTTGCAGCTTTCTGTCTTAGCCAATGTGTCTGAGCTACTGGAAATAAAACAGCACTCAGAACATGAACTCTCACGTGGCCAAAATTAGAGTTGGACGATGGGTGGAATCTAAGTCTGGTTGGGTTTCCGTTTTTTTTCTCCGAGTGTACAGTGTATGGGTATGTTGTAAATTACTGTCTTCATCTTGTCTCACAGTCAAGTCAAGGACTGTGCTCACTCCAAGTGCGTAGATCATAAATGATATTCCTAACTGTACGTCAAGACAGGGAATGGGTGGCCGGGTTAGCTCAGTTGGTAGAGCAGGCGCACATATATAGAGGTTAACTCCTCGACGCAGCAGCCGCGGGTTCGACTCCATGGCTTCATCTGTCCTGTGGAAATAAAGGCCTAAAAATGCCCCAAAAATAAGCTTTAAAAAAGACAGGGAATGGTATGATTTATCTGGACACTTCCAACAGGATTTCGCTGTTCTTCTCATCTACATTCTGTCCATTGATGTGCTGTTGATCTGATGCTGTAATACTGTATCTGTGCCTCCTGTAGGTATCCTGTACGGCACTATGACACTAGAGCTGGGTGGGAAGGTCACCATTGAGTGTGAGAAAACAAAATGTTTCACAGAGCTGGAGTTTAAACTCAAGGTATATTTTTTTAACAAGTTTACATCATATACTTTGGCTAGTTACCTGTTTTTACATTATAATAGTTGCTTGACTAGTCAGCAATTGAAACCATATATACACTCTGCGATAACAGCAGTTTTAGTAAAGGTTTTTACACTTTGACTGCAGCCTTTCCTCGGAGGCTCCTGCTCTGTGAATCAGATCAGCGGGAAGATCTATGCCGGAGAGGAGCTACTGGCCACCGTTGATGGACACTGGGTGAGAGCTTTTATCCAGTTTTTATCCCTCTGTCCCCACTTGCAATATCAATCTCCCTCTTAAATTAATCTTTTAGAATATCTCTCTGCCACTTCCTTGTTGCCACTCAGTATTCCATGGTTATCTGTAGTAATTAAAGTCAGAATTAGTAATTAAAGGATTTAGGAGCAGCAGGGAGACAGAGGGCTGAACGATATGAAAAAGTAAAGCATCGAAAAGGTTTAAAAATTGACATTCTGGAAATTGTTAACACAGACAAAAGATATTTTGCAGTTGTTCCAGCGGTGCGGGACTGAACATTGTGTTGCCTTTGCTGTATTCAGGACAACGAGGTGTTCATTCATGAGAAGCGCTCGGGTCAGCAGGAGACGTTGTGGAACCCGACCTCAGACATTCGCAGCAGCCGCCTCAAAAGACAAGTGGTCCAAACAGACCAGCAGGGAGAGTTTGAGTCCGAAAGGTAAACCACCCATGCTTATTTCTCAAGTTAAATCATATGTTTGTCAAACAACACTACAAACGTTCCTTGCAGAATGCATTTTGTGCAGGCCAATGTTTTTTTGTGGTGATGACGGTGACAAGCTCAGACCAAGGGGGCAAGCCTGCCTCCTCAGAGTGAAGACTCTTATGGCGCCATCACCCCCCGTTAGCATTCCATTGACTGCCATTCATTTTGGCGTCACTTTGACAGCCAATAACTTTACATCTGAAGTGTTTGGAGACTTCATTTGTCCATTGTTTATTTCTAAAGAAACACAACAATGTATAAAGGGCTCCATTACCTTGTACCTCACGTTATGGCTCCGTAGCAGACGTTTTTGTAAAAATAGGCTAACGATTGTGTCATAACCACGCAACTTACTGCCGCATAGTACAGGAATTACCCTACAGTACAGGAGAAGCTCGCAGGCAGTTTCAACTTACATTAGCTGTTTAAGTTTAATTGCTACTATTAACTAGCATTTTAGTTAGCAATAATTAGCTTGTGCCTATGTTATCTCCTTACATATACCTACACTCTCCGTCTCTGCAAGATTGGGAATGATTGAGATTTCTCTTGGCACAGCTACCAGAAGACTTACAACGTTCAGACACGTTGCTCACGTCACATCTACGGTGCCAAGCTCAGTTTGAGGCTGCGCAGAAACGCTAAACCATCACCGGAAAAGTGCTTCTAATAGACTTCACTCGTCTCCGTCCAGAACAACGGGATCTGTCGGTCCATTTTATATACTGTCTATGGCTCAGACCCGTGGTAGGCATCACGTAACCGCGGTAATGCGGTAACCGTCCCAGCCCTAGGCACAGACACCTAAATTAAATGCAGACTTTAGAAATGGTATTAGCCACATCTTTGCTTGACAAGGTAAAATAAACAATGACGGAAACTACTGCTGACTCTTAAATGTACAATATGCATGCCCCATGTTCATGTCATTTTAATATGCTCTTGACAGACTGTGGCAGCACGTGACCAGTGCCATCATGGACCGGGACCAGCTGCGGGCCACCCAGGAGAAGTTTGTGCTGGAGGAAGCTCAGCGGGGAGAGGCCAGGGAGAGGGGAGACAAACCCTGGACCTCCCCACTTTTCCATCAGGACCCAGTGACCTGCGAGTGGACCTACAGGCATATGGAGTACGAACTCTAATACCTAGGGTACCGGTGCCTAAACCGGACCGAAGAGCAACGCGGATTTCGGTGCTGCATTTCAGTGCCACCTAAATGTCTGCGCTGCTCTCTGGTGCTCTGAAACGAACGTTACAGGCAACGGAAGCACCGCTGCACGTGACGCTAGTTAACACTACACGTGACAGCAGCTAACATTAGTCTACTGTTAGCTAGCAGCTGGATTAAACACGGTTAAAATGCTGACAGCTAACGTTACACGGTGTAAAGTGTGACTGTATTTCACCGTAGAGGATTCCAACACCGGGACGTAACTGACGTTGTCAGAAAAACAACACAGACGGTGCGTTGCGTTGACTGAAACTGGTAGCCTCGCGGTGCATTCAAAGTTATTGTAAAATACCTTTTTCCAATATGGTGGTTGTTTTTGGCGTTTAACAACAATTTACTGGTGAAATAAGTTATTGTTATAGTAAATCATTTAATGAATTTTGACCATATGTCCTTAGCAATTTTTGTTTTTAAACTTCAAAAAAAGGTATCAGTTCAGGCACCGTTTCAAACGTATTGTTTTAGCACTGGTATCGTAAAAACCATACCCAACTCTACTCGTACCAAGCAAATAAATCCCAGGAGATGGCACACACTGTTCCCCCCTTTATTCGTTTAGATTTTAGGTCATTATAACGAGGATTGAACTGTAAAGTAATGAGAGGAAAAAACATGGAAATGATTAAGATGTTGAGATTTAAATGACACTGCATCCACAGCTTATTATATTGTCCTGTTTGGCAGCACGCGGCCGTGGGACCCTGAGCGCTGTCTGGTTCAGTTTGAGAAGGACGGAGTGGTTCAGACGCACGAGAAAAGCCAGAGGCAACACAACGGACTCTCCTACAGCCACAGCTGGGCCAGCCAACAAAAGGTTAGCCAGACCAATCACACACCTCCAAACTAGAGCTATGTTGATCTACTATTAAAGGGTGTGTCATTGACATTTCATCAGAAGGAAAGCTGCACTGCTTCTTGTCAAGCCAGACTGCACTTGATATTTAGGTGCATCAAAATCACTCACACAAAATGACCAGCCCCTTTCTTTCTCACTTGTTATTCGCTGCAGTGATGCCCAGACAGCTAAACCCAGTCTTTGCTGCGTCCGCTAGCATTTTAGTGTCAATTTGTCTGCAGTGAAGTTTAAATAACTTACACTTAAGACTCTTCTGCCTCCTGCCAGGCTGAGATGAATGGGAAACGAAGAAAGGCCAGTAGCCAGCCGTCCAGCTGCAGCCAGAACACTGAGAGCAGCAGCACCACACCAGAACCCACACACGAGTCCTCAGACAATGAAGGTGAGACACACACACGCACGTGCACACACGCGCACACTCAAAACTAACAAAATCTTAAATTGTGATACAATAGTCTTATATTCTTGTCTGTAATGTGCCCAGGGTTCTCAAACCAGTGTGCACGGTGCAATAAAGAGGTGAAGGACATCGCCCTGATGGAGGCCTCCATCACATCCATACAGAAGACACAGCAGGACATCCAGCGGTGAAAAGAAAACACACTTACATGCACACACACATTTGTAGAGGGAATTGATGTCTTAAGAGGTTAAATATGTTGTTTGGTATTGGGGAAAAGAAAGAAAGAAAGGATGTCCATGTATTAGGATATGTATAGTGTAAGACTTACATTTTATGGTATTTCATCCAAAAGCAGAATTAGAAAGTCCCACATTGATATCCACTATTGGATGAATACAAAATGGTGTCAGTGCATCTGTAATAAAAATATCCATAATTATTAGGGTTGTGACGAGACACCCAGCTCACGAGATCGCGACGAGACACGAGATTGGGCTCACGAGATCGAGACGAGATTTTAACACTGTTTTACAGAAAACTACAATGAAGAAATAAGACTGGAAAAATAGTCCTTTATTCAATCGAGAGATAGTTTCTTCACTCAGAGAACCAAGGTTACAACATAACTAAGTGTTTTCTGGCAGTAGCTGAGACCAAATGTTTTGTACTTGAAGTTGTCATTGTACAGTAGACAAGAAAGAAATAAAGCTTATTTTACTATTGCACATTGAGTACGTTCTAAAGCACAAATAAATTACCATCAAACACTCAACAGATGATTTTTGTGAAGACAGATGCTCTTTTCTCCTCTGCATTGTATTAATTGCAGCAATAAACAAGGAGGTAGACTACTCTAGTATCGATGTATGACCATTATAGGACGAACGGAGAACATTTCTCTTTGTTGAATATCATTAAAGTAATTATTTTGCTGTTCTCTTCCCGACTCATTTTTAAGAGAAAGAGTGGCCTGCGTGAGACAGCGCCACAGTGAAGCGTGTGTGTCTCGGCCGAGAGAGAGAGAGAGAGAGGGAGAGTGGCGGTACTCTAACATTCTAACACTGGATTTTACAGGCAGCTTTTTTCTTCCGCTATTGCTCTGCTGAAGTAAACTCTGAGTCAACTTTGGAGAACGGGCGGGGGATCTTCTATGCTAATTTCAAGGCTGCTGCTCTGCACTTGTGTACTGACTCGTGTTTAATCTCGCGAGATCTCGTGGGGACGAGATCTCGTCACACCTCTAATAATTATATGATAAGATATTATTTCAGAACTTTAAACAATCTGTTTTCTGTTGTAAGAGTGTTGTTTTTGACAGTTTTGTGTTTTTATGTAATAGTTCTGCATAGTTTAGACTTAATTTCTGCTGATTGTTAAACATTTCACCTGACCCTTCTCTCTCCCCGTAGGAACCTGGCGGCTCTGAGTCGTCAGCTGACTCGTCAGAGGGCGACGGACGACGGCGTGTCGCTAACAGGCCGTCACTGTCTCATCCTCTGTGTCCTGCTCCTCTCCCAGCTCCTCCTCAACTACGTCTTCACCTGAGCCCGCTCCTCAGGGAGGAGTTTCCCTCCGCCACTGATCTGGCATCAGATCCCTCCAAAAAAGAAAGAAAGCACAGACTCCAATCAGCAGATTAGGGCAGACCTCAGATCAGTGTTTGGAGGGCAACTTTATCCCTTTGTTTCTTCTGAGAGGGGAGGAGCACTGGACATTAAAGCAATAAACACAGCCACAGCCACCGCCTGTCAGTCATCTGCAGAGAGGAACAGCACCACCTAGTGTAGCCAGACTGAATCAGCGCCGGCACCCATGCACTTTGGACAGGAAAGGAGAGATGAGAGACAAGCATGGCTAAAAAGATTTTGAATAAAAAGATGAAATGTATGATGAAGAATGATTTTACAAAAAAAAGAAATGACAAAGAGGATGTTTCACCATTCCTTAGTATCTTTTTATATTGCCCTGCAATACTGTTTTTTCTGTCAGTGTGCCTGCCTTTATGTGTGTTGTTCGTACCTACAGTACAGTAGGCCCTAAGGGTGCAGGCAGATCTCCGCTTGGACTTCTCCTACTCCACTTTCTCTCCAGATTTGGGCCTT
This sequence comes from Gymnocephalus cernua, assembly GCA_023631565.1. Taxonomy (NCBI): domain Eukaryota; kingdom Metazoa; phylum Chordata; class Actinopteri; order Perciformes; family Percidae; genus Gymnocephalus; species Gymnocephalus cernua. The sequence continues at coordinate 17,510,508 of CM042431.1, forward strand.
AACGCTGAAGCCAAAAAAAAGAAGAAGAAAAACAGGACAAACGAAGAAGGAATATCTTCCAACAGTGCAATTCTGTCTGTTTTGTATCAATGTACGCTCAAATACACTCCGTCTCGTCTTTTAATGATGATGATTTTACCAAAACAGTATTTATAATCCCGAAAGGACAGAGTACTTGTTTACAGGGAGCACTGTGTGTGTTTGTAGTGACACATAGGGAGGGAAGGATAATGGGAATGAGGCAGAGCAGAGAGCCAAACAGAGTGTCTTTGTATTTGTGTGCCTGTAGTGCTGTAACAGAAGGGATAATAGCATAGCACTGCATTTGGTCTAGACCACAACACTAGTGTGTACAATCAGCTACATAGAGAAGCAGCGTGTGGGAAGAAGAGATAGAGGGAACGAGTGAAAATACTAAATTTGAATACTACGGCCTAATGGAAGGAATTCACATGTCCATCTTGGTCCACACCACGTTCAAGTGACTGTTTTAAGATGTAAACACTTTGTACTGAGTTGTTTTTTTTTTCTTTTAATCAAGATGTCTATATTTGTCTGGAGGTCTGTGTTTCAAAAAGATTACAGAATGTATTTATTGGGTGATTAACCTTGACTTTCCTAATCTAATTCAGCTAGGAGAACGGAGACCTGGGCCGACAATCGCTCTCCCAGGGGTGTGTGTGCGAGTGAGTGAGTGAGTGAGTGAGTGAGAGAGAGAGAGAGCACGTGTGCAAGTAAGCCATTAAGGTTGTGCTATACAAAGCCAGATCTGTGATCTTGGTTTTTACTGGTTTTTAACCCTTGAATTTCAGTCTCCATTGCCAGTATACTGATCTACCCAATGGGAGAAAATCGGAGAGCACAAGAAGGAAATCGACTCTTTGAATGCTTTTATTTACACCTTAATTTGTTCTTTTTATTCTGTTCCTGTTTTCCACTCTACTGCCATGTTGTGAGGATTCTACATGCCAGATATTTTTGTCATATGGAAAGAAACTACAGAGAGCAAGATGTTGCCCAATGTTTTCATTCATACCTGTTGCATACTGTAGCACTACAGTAAAACATTTTAACCCTGTCACTGCCCCTGGTTGTCATTAATGTCTTGTATTAAAAAAAATGTATCCACCAGGCGACAAATACTTTTCTAACTTAGAAAATAGTTTCCTCTGTAGTCAAATATTCTCCACTAGAGGGAGACGTTGATGTGGGTAAACTGGGACTGTTAACCAAAGCACTGGCCACATACAGTATGTGAAGTGATTTCCCTTTACATAACCAGCAGTCAAGCTGAAAAATCTTCCAGGCGTAATCAAGTACTGTACGTAAGTACAATCTTGAGATACTTAGTTGAGTGTTTCCATTTATGTTTTTACTTCGCCGCATTTCATAGAGAAATATTGTGCTTTTCACTTCACTACCTTTATTTGAGAGCTATAGTTTTCAGATTGATATTTTACCCACAAAACATGATCAATTTATAAAGTGGGATCCATTGTTACAGATTAAACTACCAAAACATATGTTGTTATTATTAAGTAGGTAAAATTAGCTCCAACTTGACTAATGACCATATTAAAGTACTGCTTACATTTTAATATATCAATAATTATGGTTTAGTAATATAATAGTATAGCACTGACAGTAGCCACTTTACATTTTGAGTTCTTTTACTTTGGAATACTTATATGCATTTCCTCAAGTGAGATTTTGAATGCAATGCTAGCTTTTCCACTTTCCTTTATTGTGTTATATATCTTTCTGTGCATGTTATATGTTTACAAAGTGAAAAAGCCCAAAGTCCACCCCAAAGGGACTTACCATCTCCAATGGAAAACACTGTTTACAAACTGCTCCAGACAGCTCTGTTGTAGTCCAGCCTTTACTTCCGTGACGAACGAGCGTCACTTTGTAACACGTTATAATGCTCGTCTAGCTGCTAGCGTGGTACTCCCTCATACTCTTATTCTGACTAGCTAGCAGTACTTACTGCGTATGTGCGACTCCCAACAAAGATGGAACAGAAGTGAGATGTCTCACACTATAAAACAGAGAGCTCAACACACAGGGTGAAAAGATGAGCTGCAGCAGTGTGCAGTACTACAAAAATATGGTGTTTTTTGAAAATGAAACCATGTAAACCTATTCTTTTACAAGACTTTACTCTAAATGCAATTATGAACCTGAAAATGAGCATAATATGAGCACTTTAAGTAAATTATTTGAATACTCCACCACTGGGTATAAATGAAAGAAACTAGACAAAGCTAGAAGGCAACTAGAAGTGACAATCCTTCCTGAAATACAACCAATATCTTAACAGTAGCTCACACACAAGATGTAACAACATTGGTGGCAATATTTTTGTGCAAACTGCATGAGAATTGAGATGAGTGGTTGACACAGTAACCGCAGAGAGCCCTCTCACAGGCCTGAGAGTTAAACCTGAGCAGGTGAAAATCTCTTGGTAGACGCCACATGGATTAACATCTCTGCCACACACGCAGATTTAAGCCACAGCGAGGGTAACCCAGATTGTGTTTAGGAGCCTCGCCACAATGCAGGAAGCCTTTAGAGTGACTGACGTTCAAGTGTACCACCATACAACATCTACGTTTAACATGAGCTAATTTCTTTACAAAGACAGTTTTCTCTTTAAAGAAATCAGAAGCAATGACACATGGGATGAGATGATTTTTTATTATTGTGTATTAAAGGGATACTTCACCGCTGGAAAGCTGAATATATTTTTAAATTGGGTCACTTATGTAGCAGAAATGTGAAAAAATTTTGGGAATTAAAATTGGGGCCTTCTAGGCCGAGAAAAGCCAGAAAATGTGTTTTTGGCTCATATGGATGAAAGACACCAAATCCCAGAATGCACTTCGCTTCGCTGCTTTGAGTCCACTCCCAAGCCACGCCTACTATACCGCTTGACAGACAGACAGCGAGGCATTCAACTCAACTCAATGTGTTTTATTGTTATTTCAACCATATACACAAAATAACGTTTCATCGTGGCTCAAGTGGTGTTACACATTTAAAATATATAAAAATGACATTATGTAAAAACGACATACGAAACAGGCTACCTTTAGTGAACACACACATTATAGGCTCCGTAAAGTTCAGCTAAGCATACTAGCATTAGGCTTGGTGGGCTGTAAACACCGAGTATAAACACAGCCGTGAATTAGCGTGGAATGTCGAATGGTCGCTATGTAACAGTCACAAACTCCAGCGGTTAGCAGTTAGTTGGATACAAATCCCCACATTTCTGCACCAGTCCGTGTTAACACAGCCCACCTTCATACAGAGCATCTCTAGCTCGGATTGTCGGAGGGCTAGCAGTACTGGTATCTGGACAGTCCGGTTCACTGTTGTTCAGCCATGTTTCCACGAAAGCAAAAAACACAGTCTCTGAACTCGCGTTGGGAGCATCGTTGAAGTTGGATGTAGTCCAGTTTGTTGTTGAACGGACACTTGCAAGCAGGATTGATGGGACAGGTGGCCGGCTAGCGTTAGCTCGCTCTGGATGTGCCTTTTCCCAGGCTAGCGTTAGCTTCCCACTTGGCCGATGAGGATGTCCACTTCCCCGGGTCGGGGCTTCGACGAGACCGCTGGTCTCCGTGCAGGCGAAGCTCTCGTAGTGTGCCGATTATTCAGTCTGTAATAACGTTCCCTGCATATTCTCCGATCTGTACCGATGTATCCCGGTGGTACACGTGCGGTAGTTTGAATGCACATAATTGTTGTAAAAGTTTGCTACTGAGAAGATAGAGCAGAGCCCTGTTTAGCGAGGATTCAAGATGGCTGACATTTTGTTTATTTCCGGCTGAGATTGGCTCGCTTCGTTTGATGGGTGGGTTTAAAACATGCAGAAGTAGGTCCTTCTACTGGCTGTAGTCTTTTGCTCTGGCCAAAAAATCTTCCGATGACGCAAAAATCGTCATTTTACGTCATCGGAAGATTTTTTTCCAGACCCCCCAATGCAGATATTTCCTGTCTCAGGGGGATATGAGGGAGGGACGCACGGTCATTTAGAAATACTACCGGGTTTCTACTGATGCTAAATCGGTGAAGTATCCCTTTAAGTTATTCAGAAAGCAAATTTCTTTCACAGTCTACAACCTGTCACTTCCTTTCTAAGTGAGATGATGTGAACAATGGCACTACGGAGTCTTGTTCCTTTCCACTTTCCAGAGAAAGCCTTTGAAGTGTGATGAATACCTGGCATATCAAAGTGTCAAGTCTGTTTGAACAGAGAATAATCTGCACATGTAGGTATGTGTTTGCGGTTTAGTGCTCATTGTAGCTATACCTAGAGTCTTTATGTGCGGCTTAACCTGAACTGAACTCCCTTTCTGTCACTGAAAACATTCAATTGTTAGGAACTGCCAATCATGTATTATACCAAGGGCCACATTAATACAGCCTGCAGCAATGCCACGTTGTACTATACAGTCTGTCTTCAAGTCACCTTGAAAGCAAATTAATAAATTGATATGGCTTTAAATTATGCTCTGACCCTGCAGATATTTGCTAAAACACATCTCAATATAACAATTCTCAATGTGTCACCCTGGATATACTTGCTTTGAGTGAACAGCTCAGATCAAACTATGGATCTAAACCAGAAAATCCACATTTCTACCATCTCTTACCCAAATCTTAACAAGATAGTCACGTTGTTTTCTATTGAAGCAGCAGAGTGGGCAGATTGGTAGCAGGTTAAAGATCAAGGGGTAATCCCCTCCCAGTGGTTTGTTTCTATTCTCCAGAGTTAGCTGGATGGTCTGAGTGGGTGCACACTGGACCATTGTGTTGTGCGACTGTATGTGCGTGGCTGACTGAAGGAGCGACAGTCCAAATTAGGCCAGAGGAGAGTGTGGGTGTGTTTATTTTCCAGGCAGTAAGCACTCCATCAAAGGAGGTTCCTTGCGATGTGTGTGACTGAGTTTGTAACAGTTTCCCTGCCCTGGATCCCTCTTTGTCTCCATGTGTGTCAGTGTATGTTTACTTCTCCTGGCAATGGGCGAGCGAGGGGTGTAAACCACTCAAACACAGTATCTACACACTGCCAGCATCAATGAAAACAATGAGGGGAACATTAAAACTACACTGAGTCAGATGGAAGTGGAGGAATATGACATCAATCAGACTAAATTTATTTTTCAAATGTTTCTTTTCTCAGCCAAAATGTTTCCTGGGGAAAATGATTTGTCATTGCTGAAAATTTAAAGGAATAGTTCGACATTTTGAGAAATAAGTTTGTTCGCTTTCTTGTCTAACGTGGTTAGCTTAGCAGTACTTATCGTAGCTAAGTACAAAGACGGGAAACAGCTTAGCTTGGCTCTGAAACAATGTCCGCCTACAAGCTCATTAGTTAAAGTAGCACTATGAGTTCCTGCACGGTCACGTCTGTTGACGTTCCAAGTAAATTCAAAACAAAACAGAGCAAGCTCGCCCATCCCCCCATGTTTCCGTAACTGTCATGACCAACTGACTAACTGTCACTAACCCCCACCCCTCCACCAACCATCTTGTCGGTGGTTTGTTGTATTTTGGTGCACAGCCTGTGACCCTAGTGTTTGTTTGACGTTTACGACCCCTGTGCTGTCTCCTGAGACCGGGCTTTTTCACAGTGTATTCAGGGGGCAGGCAGCTAGCGGAACAAGGACAGATGACTACGATTTGAGACAAAAATGAAATTGCGCTGAACTGAAACCATGCAGGAACTCATAGTGCTCCTTTAACACAATATATATTATTTGTTAAAGGTACACAAAATACAAAGTGTAATAATGACACATTGCCAAGCCACAAGTGGAGACTCCAAAAAGTGAATCTGCCTGGCCAAGAAATAGTCCGGACCGGAACATAAGCCCTTGTAAACATTTTTGCACGTTTAGTGCAACAAACAACATATTTAACATGTTAATTAGCTTTAAAAGTGTTGAGCCAGAGATTCTCACAAGTCTCTGAGCCAGAGTCCAAGTCAAGTCTCAAGTCTTTGAGGTGAGTCCACATATTTTGCATTCAGCGCTTCTTTTGTTTGGGCCATGTTGTATGAAGTTTTTAAAGCCAAAGCCTATGATGAACGACGCAGCTGCTGGTGCGGTCAACATTTTTGTTGACCTCTTTCACGTGTGGCTGCGCGCAGCAGATACGTTAGGCTATGTATTAAGTGTTACGTAGGTAGGTTATAGGTAACGGTCAGCTCATCAGACATTTCCTAAAAAAAAAGATTGTTTACGAGTCCTGCATCTCGAGTCCGAGTCGAGTCTGAAATCTTTTGAGGGCGAGTTTCAAGTCAATTTTGAAGTCCCTATGTGTGCGACTCGAGTCCGAGTCTCAAACTTGAGTCCCTATCTCTGCTATAAGCTGTGAATGATTTCAACATATTGACCCAGGGAACCATACATGTGAATTTTGAACTTGGTAAAAACCTTGCTGAGAACATAAAACCAATCGAAAGGTCTCCTTTATGTGCCTTATTAATAAGATATTAAGCTGTGGAACATAGGACCCTGGGAAAATACGCTTAGACCGCAGACATGAGAGCATTATCGGTATTGTCTTCTAACTCTTAGCAAAAAAAGAAAGTGCACGGGATTTCCAAAATATCTGAAACTGATCGTATCATGCAATGTTATTAAGATGTCTAATAATAAATAAAAATTTCTGTAATGGGGATATGTTTCTTTTCAGAGGTCAATTTGAGTAGCTGTTATGTTTTTTTTTGAGCCATACAAAAATAATCCTTTTATTTTCCCTCTATGATCCATGTCCTCCCGCCCTTCTTCCTATGTATTTTCTCCCCAGGTAAGTGAGTGAAAGGCCAGCTGCACCAAGGCGTGTCTTGCTTGTTTTGGCTGAAGGGCGGTGGGAGTCATGTCGGATGTTTGCTCTGCGGATTGCCGCTCTGTTGCAGCTCAGGCCTGTCCCGATGATATGCAAGAGGGAGACAGAGGACCTGTCTGGACTTGCCTTTCAGAGAGCAGAGGCAGGACAGAGGAAGGGAGTCTGGCAGTCTGGTGCACCCTGAGGCAATGTGTGTCTACTTCTTTATCTGTGCTGACATATCAGAAGGATACGTCCCCTTCTAAGGGAGAAGGCGGCGCAGGTTCTGGTTCAGGCTCTAGTCATCTCACGTCTAGAGTACTGCAACTCCCTCCTGATTGGCTTGCCGGCATGTGCCATCAGACCCCTGCAGCTCATTCAGAACGCAGCAGCTCAGCTTGTCTTCAACCTCCCCAAGTTCTCTCACACTACACCGCTCCTCTGCTCTCTTCACTGGTTACCAGTTGTTGCCCGCATCCGCTTCAAGACACTAGTACTTACATACAGGGCCACGAATGGATCAGCCCCAGCTTACATCCAGGACATGGTCAAACCATATACCCCAACCCGCCCACTTCGCTCTGCATCAGCCAAACTGCTTACTGCTCCCTCACAGTGAGGGAGAACTAATCACTCAACGAAATCCCGACTGTTCACTGTCCCGGCTCCCAAATGGTGGAACGAGCTCCCCACCGATATCAGGATGGCCAAAAGCCTACACACAATCCGCCGAAGGCTAAAAACACATCTCTTCCGACTACACCTCGGATAAAAAAAAAAAAACAATTAAAAAAATAAACTTGAACCTGCATTTTCATATGTCTCTTTGTAGCTTTACTTATTTAAAGCTAATGTACTTGCAGTTACTACTTGTTGTCTGGAGTTTGTACCTTCACAGTTGAAAGCACTTAATTATAAGTCGCTTTGGATAAAAGCGTCAGCTAAATGACATGTAATGTAATGTGCTGCACAAAATCAGATGTTGTCAGGTTAACTCCACTTAGTAAACCAGTAAATCATTGCGGATATCTTTATTTTAACCATCCTGTCATGCAGGTGAACTCCATGCTCCAGGCAACTCTTCTCTGGAAAGTAACTACAAACATACTACTTAATTGTACTTGTTTACTTGAGTATTAATGGTGTCACTTTTGTACTTTCAATGTATATAGAGAGAGTTTGGGTAGATCAGTGGTTCCCAAAAGATGTTCACGTCAACGACCCCTAAACTGACACAAATTTGACCACAGAACCCCATTTGATAAGATTATGACCCAGGTGCCCCCATCTCATCGGGCTTTGAGATATTTTAATACAGAACGTGTATAAAACATGACCAAATTAGTCATAACATTCTGTCATTGTGTTACTTATGGGTGGAATTATCGTGAAAATAAATTATTCCCCTTTGCGTTGGGGAATCCCTGAAACCCCCCTCAAGGACTCCCCACTTTGGGAACCACTGAGTTACAATAGGCACGAATTTTACTCAAATGAAAGAACAAGTGTTCAAAGTCATCTGATAAAAGTCCTTAGTTGTTTTTGATTTGATTTGTCTCTTGTCTAAACTGTTAGGGTTAACACATGTCAGAGTCAGGATGGAGCCCTTGGGTTTATGATTTTAACCTTATTCAGTTTTATGTTACTTAATCCAATAATTTATGTGGGGTGAATTTGGGTCCTGGGACTACTGTACTTTCCAGCGTGTGATAATCTGTCTAACTTTGCATATTTCCTTAGTATTAACTGAGCCTGACCATCTCTGTTTCCCTTAAGAGATAAGGTTCCATCTTAATCAATTCAGTAAATTTGGCCTTTGAGGAATCAAATCCGGCCTGTCTGTTGCCAAGCCAACCACCCACAGCATGTGATGTAAATGTGATAAAAAGGGCATGGGGTGGTCTTTTTGTGCAGACAGGTAGACATGACTTGTTAAAACACAAACAAAGGAGGATTCCGAGAGGATTTTTTTCTTCTTTTACCTCCCAGGATGCAACATTTCCATCCACAGTTGAGGTGAAAGTCTAGAAAGCACTGAGGTTTGATAATGAGCAGTCTCTCACTGAGTTCTAATGTAAGAAACTCACTACTAACCAGCAATTTCTTAACCTTTAAACACTGTTATTACCGGTTGTGCTGTGCCATGCTTTGATTTGTTGCCATGGCAGCAGGGTTGCCCGCCTGTGGGATTTTCATGCAGAGCTACAGCTCTTGTCTAGTCTTGTCCCAGAGCACTCAGCCCGTCCCACAGTTTAACGAGACAAACACACACTCACTCATAGGGGATTTATCACTACATCACGCCACCTCACTATAACTTCAATTCTGCTTGGAGAAAATAGGCCATAATGTCCTGTCTGGTCAAACACAAAAATAGAGTGCATATTAATCTGAGAAGAGAGGAATCGTTCATTTTTAGTACATCCCTTAAACATTTATGATTTGCGGTATCACAAGAGGACTGACCTTTGACCTATACAGCATGTCTGTAATTTTTCAGCTGCATGAGGATGCATGTTATCTAAATATAGTTGTGTATGGAGTGTAGTGCTTGATCCTGTTCTTCTGTATGTCTTGAGTACACACGCTAAAAGCTACTGTTGACCGATCTCTGCTTCCTATCTGTGTGTGTCTCGTTGTTTTGTACTTTCAGTATTGGTCAGTAAGGTCAGTGAAGTGTGATTCGCTATCCAAGTTAATATTTCATGCCACTTCTTACTCTTCTCTCATTTCCATCCAACAAACAGTTGCTCATGATCTAATAAACAGGAGAGTGAAAGCTGTGACAAGAGGTCACAGCTGTTGTGTACGTGTGTGTGTGTGTGTGTGTGTGTGTGTGTGTGTGTGTGTGTGTGTGTGTGTGTGTGTGTGTGTGTGTGTGTGTGTGTGTGTGTGTGTGTGTGTGACACAAGGGAGTTTGTTGTTGTTGTTGTACTCCAGAGAAAGTGACAAAGAGAATAATAAAGTGTTAAGCCACACACACACACACACACACACACACACACACACACACACACACACACACACACACACACACACACACACACACACACACACACACACACACACACACACACACAGGCCACAGGTTCACTTTGGAAAAATTATAAATTGCATTGCACTTACAGACACAAGTACACACTGAACATTCATATTTTCTACCGTAGAAGCCTTTGTTGCAGGGGCCACATCCTCTGCGGCGAGATCCTGACATTAGTTAGAGACAAGAAATGTGTTAATGTGTGTGCATACTGTCATTCTTGTGTATGCACACCATATGTGGCTTTCCCAATCAACTCTTCCATCCATAGGCCCAGATTCCAGTGGACCTCCCTGCTTGGGTGTTGGAGGGGGCGTTGGGGTTGGAGAGCAGACTTTGAAGGAGGCTCCAGTGACTCATTACCCAACAATCCACCCACCCTTCTTGTCCTCTACACCCCCCAAACATTACCATCCTCGCCCAAACTCCTGCCCCTTGTCCTCTGGCACAGAACCAGCTCCGCGCACACACACTCGACGACGTTGACTGAAGAAAAGAGATGCTGTTTAGGCAGAACAGGGATTGTGTGGACCGAACCACTGTGAAAGACTCCTCTGTGTGTGTGTGTGTGTGTGTGTGTGTGTGTGTGTGTGTGTGTGTGTGTGTGTGTGTGTGTGTGTGTGCTTTACTGTTATCAGTATGCATGTTGACAGTCATCAGACAATATCACAGTTTTCATGTTTAATGTTCCAACCTGACATCCTAATCTCTGCCTCCATCTCTCCTGCTGGAGTCATTTCTGTGATTTTTCGGGGTTGTGTAAACTTACACCGCAAACTCCTGTTCCCACAGCTCACACTGGCCATAGCTCCTCCTTTAACTAGTGTGAACACACATCTGCGTACCTCTTAAGGGACAAAACCAGACATCTGCGCCTATGTTTTAGCTATTGGTGCAGGAGATGTGTATGTTTTTAACATACTGCTGGGTGTCTGTCTGTGTGCAGTCCGTTCATTAAAGATGACATCCATAGGAGATGACATCATTCAGTCTTCCTGTCTGGAGCACAAAGAGCATAATTACATTTTGAAATGCACACTGATTCACAAAACATGAGAATAATTTGTCTCTGCATTCATGGGAAAACGTTTCCAATAAAATGAAATACATTGAAATAAGTATGGAATGTAATGTGAAACTCCTGGCTCAAAGTCTGTGCCAATGTGAAATGTGAAATGCTTGTGAAACAGGCTGGAGAACAAAAGGGTCAGTGACACAGAAAGGTGCATTGCATGGGGGAAAAAATCCATTTTCTTACTTGCAGCACTTTTAAACCTGTTTTGCAATTAGTCCTTGCACATATTTTTTTCTCCTGAGTGAAAGTTTTAAAGTTGTGATTGAAAGAAAAATAAATGTCTTCTTCTCCAATCCTTGAGATGAAGAGTCTGGTTTTTTTTTGCATATAAATTACACAACTGCATGTAAGGATATTAAAGATTAAAGAACCTTTTTATGGACAAGGTCCTGGATTTCTATCGCTATAACAGGTCCATGCAGTAGTCTGTGTAAAATGCCTGTGTTTACACTGCTGAAGTGTGCTTGTGCTGCATTTTAAGCGTGCTGTCTAGTTTGATTAATGCTGACCTCCAATACAACCGTAGCCCATTTGGCAAAAGGTTGCCACTGTGCTCAGTCTCGGGGCAGCTTGTGGACAGAGAGGACCATTGTGAGTTCCCCTTCTCCTTGGGAAAGACCCTTGAGCCATGACAAACAGGATTTCCTCTTATTTCAGGCTCTAGTCTTCCCACTTCCCTACTTCTATATGGGGGGTTTATAAAGCAGATAATTAGAGCTCTGTCGTGTCACATAAATTCAGCTTCGGGCAGCAGCAGGTATGATGAGGCCATAGTAATGCTGTGTAGAAGTTCAACATCAACATCTCAGATTTTTTAAATGCATAACCAACTTTTTTCACAGCATACATTTTGACTTCACAAAGCACAGGTGTTATCAATAACATAAATGATGGCTCTGCTCCATTTAGGAGTTCTAGTTCATAGGCACTGGTATTGCAGATGCTGGCCTAATTGAGTTATCATAAAGGTAATCAGTTCGACCTGAGCCTTTCCTGCTATGACACACCTTAATGTCTGCTGTGAGTAATTCTGCATTCCAGACAACTCTGAACTCTAAAAATGTCCAACCACCTATTAGAAAAAGGACAATGGAACGCCACTCAAATCCATCTACCCTGACTTAATAAAGTAGGAGTTTTCTGATGTAACACAACAATGGCAGCATCCATGGAAGCACACAAAGTATATCTGTATTTAAATATTTGTGGAATATTCTGATACATTTCCAAGTGACGTAAAATTAAATGTACGATGGCATTCTGTTAGTCTACCCTCACGCATTTTTCCTCCTGTTTCTTTTATATCTATAGATATAAAAGAAACAGGAGGAAAAATGCGGTTTGCATAATGCAAGGGAGCTGTGCTGCTGGGAGTTCATTGTATGTGCATGCACTTGAGAGAGAAATACTAATATTAAAAACTTTTTAATTGTATTTAACCCTGGCCATTAGTTCTGTTGTTTTATCATTGTGCTCAAAATGTACAACCTGCAGTAATTGTGTGACTGCTCATATTTGTTGCCCGGTTGGACTTATTTTTAGCCATTTCATTGCATTTCGAGATCTCACTCAGTATTTACTCTGGTGTGTGCACTATTGTCATATTTTTTTAACCTGATGGCTGGAGCTATAAAAATAAATTGTCATAATAAATCAAAGTTTCCCTTTGAACTAAAACTGCATTTCACTTTTTTCTTTGTTTCGAGCTTCCTGCCCTTCATCCAGCCATCCATCCGTTCGTCCATTCATAGATCAACCCACTCAGGTGTCCAACTCCTGGGTGGCTGCAGAGAGATCACATCACCTCAGCGAAGGTATGCAGACTCGGGAACACGAACCCACACCCCGATCAGCAGTGATTAAGCACCCTCTGCTGTGTCTTTAAACAATACACTCCTGTTTCGTCCTGCTATGATTGATGGAGACATTTGTTGTCGGGTCAATACCATACTGCTGGAGTGATTGTGGATTGTGTTACTGGAGCCAATAACAATACATAGGATCTGCAAGAATGCATTGTCTGAGAACCTGTACGCTTATAAAGGGACTTTCCAGCTTCCTCCGCCCGCTCCTTGTGGTCCTATCACTCTGAGAAAGACATTTTCAGACGGCCAGCAATATTGTCCCTGTTGTACAGCACTTAAGATCCAGTAAAATATAACTTTTTCCAAATGTTTCCCGCAAAACTCTCTAAAAAAAGGTACATGATAGACAACTTTTTGTTTTAAGCATCTTTTTATGGTTTTGACACAGATTATAAAACTAAAATATACCATATAATTGTGTAATATTGACAAAATATTCTACTAACATAGATTGACTATAAAGTAATTGAGGTTTGTGTTTTTTTCCAAAGTAAATAGTGATTTGCTGCACAAACTAATATGTCAGTGTGATTTATCTTTGTTCATAATGTGTGTTGTTCCATTACTTAGCTCATGTCGAAGTGTTTCCTAAAAGTAAAGACAGAGTGGTAGATAGGTTGTTAATCGGGTTGCAGGGTGCAGTATTCCTGTTGCATTGCCAGTTGATTAGATTGGTATGTTGTTAGCTTTGGTGTGTCATGGGGGAATTCCTGTATCCATTTTTTTCCCTCTTAGCAAATTATTCTTCTGTTGTAATATTCTCTGTGCTGGAATTTTCCCTACCTCCCTTTATATGCTCATTTATCTTTCTTTCTATTTCACTCGCTTTCCTCTTGTGCAATGTCTACGGTGAACTAATTTCCTCTCGCCCTGATAATGGCTGTGGACCCGGGGTCATCATTACAGGTTATTACAGCCATTTGTTTCACCTTCGGTTTCATGTCAGGCAAAGTACATCGTGTTGTTGCCTTATTTATTTATATCTGTACCAACGATCTGATGTAACTTACTGTAACTCATGTGAGTGACGATCAGTTGCGGTGGAGCTATTAAGTGGCACCTTGAAGAAATCACATGGCGCTCAGCCACACAGTGAAACCAGCACTTTGCTCTCAGATTTGCTGTCTTTTTTCTTTTGTTTTGCTCTGTTTATTCCCAACAAACCAACTGCTGTTCCTGCTGCCAGAAATGTGAAGTGAATCACTTCACGCAATGTCACGCCAGCTTGTGTAAAACATATAAAAGCTTCAACGAACTGGGTACTAATGGTTGTGTCACAGTTGTGAATACAGGATCTGGAGGATATTTGAAAATAATGTAATTTATCACAAATCTCATCCAGTGATATGGGTTCAGCTTTCCTTCAGACATTGTACTGGCTGAGATGGAAAACAAAAATTACCTTAACCTTACACCAGGCTCACACACACACACACACACACACACACACACACACACCCACACACACACACACACACACACACACACACACACACACACACACACACACACACACACACACACACACACACACACACACACACACACACACACACACACACACACACACACACACACAATGTCTGCAGAAATGACCAAAACAGAAGAAAGTGTCTGAATAGTCTGAATAATGTCCTTCATTAGACCAGGCTGGGAAATGTAATGTTATTGTAATCTGTTCTTGGTTATCTCTTCACACACCCACTCAGGCAGGTGTTGGTAACTACCCCCCCCCCCCCCCTCCCCCAGGAGCATAGTTACAGTATACTGTGTTCAGACTCCTGTACCCCAGCTGCTCTGTTCCCATCATCCACTGTGATCCACATCTCTCTGTTAGCCACACAGATAGATTTTGTCTTATTTGTCCAGGTTTTGAGAATATTGTCTATTGAGACTTCTTAATAGACTTCTTCTATTGAGAATGGAATTTCATTTATTTCATTTACAAGATTCAAAAAATGCATTTCAAATTTAGAAGCAACATTTCAAGTGCAGCCTCACATATACACTAACGTCGCTGCAGACTGTTAGTCATGTTAAGATGTTTTTTACTGTAATGGATATCTCAAACCTTGAGCCAAAATGACTGTATCTTTGTGACTAGATAATTCCAGTGGTAGGTGAGAAATATGATTAAAACGACTTCCCTCACTATGTCACTCAGAGCTGTGTCTTTTGGGTGGGTCCGAGTCAAGTCACAAGTGTGAAAAATTCCAGTAAGTTACAGTAAGCAACATGTCTTTCAGGTCTCTGAATGCTGCCCATTACAGTGTTTTACAACTGCTTACACGTTTTCGAAACTGTGTCTCCTTTTTTCAAAACTACACAATTCCCAAAACTGCACACACAAAATGCAAAATGCATCATAGCTCCTTCAAAATCAAACACAGCATTCAAAATGCCATAAACACCTCAAAATGAAGCCTTTGCATTTTTTAATAATAGTACATTTTTGGATATACCATGTACACACTGTTGTTATAAATCAAAAGCTCTTTTGTCTTTCATAGGCTTATATCTACATTTCCATACACTGTTCTAGAGTGAAAGTAATCTGCTGTGAGTGGTTGAAAAGTATACTGTCAACACCAATGCAACGTTGGAACAGAACATATTGATTTGGCAAATCATTACTGTTGTAGCAGTATCACAGTGTTGTATACAGTAACATATAAGAAAACAAAACCAGGTTTGAATTAAGGACGCACCTTCTCTCTTCTCTCATGGTCAACCTGGGGTCACATGATCACTAAGTGTGGCCCTGATGTCATCAGAGGTGGCTCTCCTTTCTCTTCTTTGCCCTCGTCCTCTTGTTCCTTCTCCCCCCCCCCCCCTCCTCCTCCTCCTCTTCATCCTCTTCTTCCAGCCCTTCCTCTTTGAACTTGTCCTCGTTGTCGTCCCATGTCTCTCCCTTCTACTCCCCTTGTTCTCTGTATATCCATGGTTCAAAACAGGCAATCTGATCTTTGACCTATTTATAGGCCTATACTGAAGCAGTGATCAGTAGTGTTTGCACATGTGAGGAGTGGGTGTGTGACCTGGTGAATAAGTGTAGCATTTTGATTGGAAAAATGTTGGTGTTTGGAAAAGGAAAGTCACTTCCTGTTAGATCTGTGTGTAGTGTTTTATGCAATTGAAAACTAAGTGAGAGGATGAGAAATAGACTATGGTCTCGGAGATTTGGTGTGTAGTTTTGCTCTGAGTGAGAGGTTTCGAAAATGGTGTGATATGTAAAAATTTTGTGTGTAAGCATTTTTTTTTAAAAAAACTGTAAAATGACACATTTTCATTTAATTAATTAAGGAGGTCAAAACTTGAATGTTTTCAAGTCCAAGTCAAAGCTGAAGTCCTGTCCTTTGTTAAGTCCAACTCGAGTCTAAAAGTTTGAAACCTACTTCATCTCATACTAATCTGTGCCTTCTTCCTCAGACCCCAGAGTGCACGTGGAGCTCTCTCGTCCTGGGCCGTCCGCCCCCTCACCGCCTTGTAGACATTCCTGACAGCGTCTCCTCTCTCTGTCTGAGGCTTCTCTCCGGACAGCTGGGTCTTAAGCAACATGATCTCCGCTCAGCACTGCAACCCCTGCCGACACTTTGTGTGCATATATACAGAATGTGTGTGTGTGAGGTTGTGCATGTCCAATACACACACACACACACACACACACACACACACACACACACACACACACACGTCTTGCTTGATATAAGAGGTGCCACATTCGTAAGATTCTGTTGAAAAACAGGCCTTGAAAATAGAGAGACTCATCGGATGTTTGGGAAAATATCGCTTTACTCTGACATGTGTTGAGTTTGCTTGTTGTAGCCTTTTCTTTCTATATTCATGGAGCGGATGTGGTCTGGACGTAGAAAGCTATTAGGTTGCCACTCTGCTGATGTTTGGGTGTCGTCCCATGATTCATGAAAGGGTTTTTTAAAAATTGTTCAGTCCCAGTGTACGTGACACTACATCTACATTCAGTGTTGCGCCCTAGCTCCTGAGGTTATTTGAGTTACAGGTTTGTGACTGACACAATCATAGCCAGAGAATGTGGGCAGATATTAGAGCTGAAGATGCAGATATGAGGAGGTTTTTTTTCCCTGTGACTCAGCAGACAGAAATGGATGTCCCAGTAAAAACAAACACTGTTGTCGTGGCTACAGACGATTAGGAGAATGATGCCTTTGTGGATAAGATAAGGAGGGAAATTTGTCCAATTTATCCGCAAGACCAGATCTGGGAATCAGATGACCTTTATTTGGATGGAGGAATGATAAATGGGAAACAGCAGAGAACCATGGAGAGCTGGATTTTGGTCAAGCACTCAGATTAATGTTTCCTATTTTGTGGCCCAATTTTGACTCCGAAGAAGTTTAGTTCACCGTAGAAACCTGGTGACCTTCATTTTCTTAAAATGTACAACCTGCATAATTGTGTGACTGCTCATATTTGTTGCCCGGTTGCACTTATTTTTTAGCCATGTCACTGCATTTCGAGATCTAAGTATTTACTCTGGTGGGTGCAGTGTTGTCATCATTTTTAAACCTGATGGCTGGAGCTATGAAAATACATTCAGAGTAATAATAAATCAAAGTTTCCCTTTGAACTGAAACTGCATTTCACTGTTTCCTTTGTTTGGAGCTCGCTGCCCTTCATCCATCCGTCCATACATGAACCCACTCAGGCGTCTGACTCCTGGGTGGCTGCAGAGAGATCACGTCAAACTGCATTTCACTGTTTCCTGAGACTGTGTCATCCATGACCTGAGGAAGTCAGTCTGTCACCGTATTTGCCGAGGTATTTGCTCAGGTATGCGCTCACCTGAGCAATGCATCACAAAGTGAAATGCCTAAAGTGATTCTTTCCGGTTAAACGAGCCAGTGAATAGCACCGCCCTGAGATAATCCCATTCCTATGGTTTGAAAAAAAAAAAACTCAACACCAGGTACATGGCTACCATCTTTCTTTTTTTAGATAGCTTCAATGTTTCAAGATCATCAGAGAAAAATAACAGTAAGTTACACAAAGTAATAGATCACGTATGACACAGATCTTGGAGACTGTTAGTAATCAGACTATCTCCTGGGGCCTTGCCTAATATCCTGGTAGTCTCTGCTGTTTGGGTTTTAGGAGGATTGTATTTACATGAAGCACTAGTGTTTCGCCCTGCTGGCGTCACATTGGACTCTGACGGGAAAAGCGCGCAAGGAAATGACACAACAGGTCGACTTGAAACAAGGATAGAAGTTCCTACGATAGTGGCTTACAGGAAGCAGAGTGATAGCCTCATTAAGTGTGAGAAGTTCTACTGAACCATGATGAATACCCGTAAGGGTACGCTGGGAAGTAGTGTTAGCGTGTCATCAAGCTGTGCGAGAAAACTTGAAGTCCTATTAGTGTTTGAAATGCCCAGGCATGCTCTTTATGAGCTGTAAGGCCACAAAAGTTAAGACTTTATGTAAAAGTAGACTCATGATTGCAGTCTGAATTACAACTTGACTATATTTAGTCCCAACTTCCAAGCTACAAAATTAAGACCCTTTAATTTTCTAATCCAGAGAAAATGCCTCTTTCATCCTTTTGCTATAAAGTGAATTGTTCATGTTTGAATGCAATTTCCATGCTGTCCACTTTTGTCCGCTTTCCAGAGGTTTCAACTGCATCTTCAATTCTTTAACGTGTAGAGTTGGCTGGTGTCATCATTTGATTGAAGTGTGAAACTTTAAGTCATGCGTTAACAAAACTGTAAGAAGAGTGAAGAAGGCCAATGAGATGTGTCTGAAAGCTCTGAAAAGCTAGTAAGTGGACCTTTGAGATTAGAGACATATTGATGTTACACATATTGTTCAAATATGTTTGAACAATATGTTTCAAAGCCTCCTCCACATTACCAGAATATAAATCTGGCACCAGAAATACTTCATCCATTCATTCTATCACATTTTTATTTAATATCTATGTGTCTAAAAACAAACAATTAAATGTAATAATATTTAGTCTTAGAAGATCAACCTTTCAAACCGACATGGTGTAATTTGTTTGTAACTGTTGAATAGACACAACACTGAGGACATGAGCAGTGTCCTCAGTTGTAGCTTGGGCCCTGTATGTGAAGGGAAGGAATCACACAAGATAAAAAAAAAAAAAATCTGTTTACTCTCCTATATTTTCCTTCTTGGCAATGCTCTTGTCTCCGTACAGCACAGTGCTCTGATGGACTGACTCATTTTTCATGTTGAAACAAACTATTCCATGAAGAGAACAATATAAAGTATTTAAATATACAAATCAATACAGATTAATGTCTTGACATATTGTAGTTATTGCTGTTTGTGTGGGAGTGAGACAAGTTTCTTCTAGCCACCGACCTTCACCTCACAACACCCTGCTCAGCTGTTACTCCATACGCACTGCCCCAGCTTGTCAGCACTACATCTCATGTTTGCGATGAACGCCTCTGAATCAGACATTTTGTCCTGCTCGGTGTAAAAACTGAAGATGAATTGAAGATGTGTATACAGGTCATTTCCCTGCACACACTTACTTACTTACTAACATCCTCTCTACTTACTGCATATATCTTTTCCTCAAGACTGTAACAATGCATTCACTGTTGCGCAGCCAAGCTCAGTCCACATAATGACGGGCGATGGACCCATGACGCCAAGGCTACAAGTATGGCTTGAGTGTGTGCCAGTGCTGCATCAGAGGATGTTTATACAGCCTGAGATCATAGAGGAAGACAGTGTGTGAGTCCTTCTGGTTGGTGGTGTGTGTGTGTGTGTGTGTGTGTGTGTGTGTGTGTGTGTGTGTGTGTGTGTGTGTGTGTGTGTGTGTGTGTGTGTGTGTGTGTGTTTGTCCAGACAAGCGAGGAAGTAAAGAACACAACCAGACGTACTGGATCATGACGTCTTCTATCAGCCTCTGAAAACACTGCTTAGAGTCATGTCAAATGCTTAAACAAGAAGCACTTTTCTGCATTAAATTGAATAGAAAACAATAATATGCACTGGTGACACAAAAAAACCTGTGTGGCCCTTGGCTCAGGGGCCAAAGGTGTGTGTGTGTGTGCGTGAGATTAAAGTGGTGCCAATTTGTGAAGCAGTATTTTTAGAGCGGAGGCCCATCCGCTCCGGTAATACTCCTCAGATCAGTCTAACCCTTTGATGTGTTCATTGTAGTGTGATCCTACTTCAAAGCTGCACACGGGTACAGGATGGGACGGGGAGGAGGGGGGACTCCACGGTACACTTCATTACTGCGGGCCAGAGATTCGGCTTTCTGTCACCTCTGACCTTTAGGCATTTGTGCTCATAACACACTTCCACTCCACAAGATCCACGACCGGAGGTATTTATTGGCAGAAGGGCTCAGGGCAAAGAGGATACGTTTTTATTTTTTTTTAAATGTCCAGAGTTAAAGAAAACCAATATGAGTTCATTTTCCAATTAGCTCCAACACTGTGGCTCAAACTCCCCCTCAGTATCAAATCAGCTGAGTCTTTTATTCCAATTCACAGAAATGTCTTGTATTTCATGGTATTGTATTGCACGTGCACCTGCAAGTATCGTGTAACACATAGGAACACGATATAGAAATAAAGTTAAACTATCTAAACTGAATATTTTCCAAGCAACTCGGATCAATCATGACTCTCATGGCTATATGAAATGTTCAGTA
The DNA here is from genome assembly GCA_023631565.1 of Gymnocephalus cernua. Classification (NCBI taxonomy): domain Eukaryota; kingdom Metazoa; phylum Chordata; class Actinopteri; order Perciformes; family Percidae; genus Gymnocephalus; species Gymnocephalus cernua. Next base: position 17,531,011 of record CM042431.1, read on the forward strand.
TTCTGTCTTCATAGGCTTTCTATGGTAGAAACACAAATCAACCCCACGGTTTAAAGTTTGTTGTTAGTATCTCCTGTTGCATTGATGCTTGCTCTTGGAGGGATTCCTGGAATGTCGGGAATTGTTGGGTCTTTGTAAATTATAGAGTGTGGTCTAGACCTACTCTGTCTGTAAAGTGTCTTGAGATAACTCCTGTTATGATTTGATACTATAAATACAATTGAATTGAATTGAATTGAATATAAGACAATTGCATTAAGTAAGTCAGAAATTCCAACACATACTTATTAAATATGCCTAACTGACATTTGGTTTATATACAGCCAATACTATACAGCTAATTTAGAATGACTAATAGTTTCACGTGAACTTTACAACCTGCATTTTATTATAGGCCTTTCAAGGTTTTCTGAATATGACTGAAGCCGTGCCCACTGGGTTTATCACAGTAATTAAATAGGCGTGTACCTGGTGTCATATTATACCTGTTGAAACAGCCTTTATGTCACGAAAACAGGGCAGTAAAGGTGGACTTCCTGTGTGTTTTCTCCGCCTTGTAAAGAACGGAAGCGTCTGATAAGAAGTTTGTCACCTGTTACTTTGAAAATCAACTAAAACCAAATTTAGCTTATATGTGAAGTTCTCTGAAACACCACCACAACTGCAACACATTCAAATGTAAGATTTTAAATGTAATCATTTAGCATTTCCATCCCAACAGTGATCAATACACCTACATTACCAGGAAGCAGTTGAGGTGTGTTCAAAGGCGCCACTGAGTCTTTCAAGTATCCCGTGCTGCTGACTAATTCTGCTTATCAGTTATGATTCAAGCCTGAAACCCTCCCAGTGACAATAAAGAGCCACATTCCACCTGACAGCAACGACAAAAGGGACTTTCCTGTCCTCCACTCCCTTTTAACTATTGCATGTCTGGCATTTACAAAGAAATGCTGCTGGTGAAAAGCCCCCAGAGTGTCAAATATACTGTTACTGACTGTATTGATGTTGCCTTGCTTTAATTTCTTAAAACTGCACTGTGAATTATATTCTCATATTTTATCTGTTTTCATTTTTTTCATTTTATTTTTTGTATTATTCACTTTTAACTGCTCTTCAAAGTTTTATGGCAAGCACTTTGAATTGCACTGTTGCTGAAATGTGCTATATAAATAAGCTGCCTTGCCTATAATGATGTAATGAGATATTAACAGACCTTGACGTCAAGTTTCTAGTTGAGACATTACAAAACAGAAATAGAGGAGAGCATAAAGTTATGTCAAAAATGCATGGATATTTATTCAAATAAATACATACTCAACACACATTGAAAAATAGTAAATAATTTAAAACACAAGCTGTTTGCCAGTAACACCATATTCTGGAAACAAATAAATTAACATCATGGTTTTAGGAGGTATCCCAGGAGAGAAAACTTGAAATAGTTTCGACAAGTCAAGGGTTCAGTCCTGTGTGTGGAGCTTCTGAAAATCTCTCAGTCTGTCGGTTTAGATCAGTTGTCCCCTCTCTCCCGAGAGAGCTCAGTCCCGAACAATCCTTCATCTCTGGACCGGATGACCTCGTCCTCCTTTTGGTCCTCGTATTATTTCTGTATGGTCCACTTTGACACTAAAGAGGAGATAAAAACCCATGTCATTAGTTTTTTAAGATTCTCCCACTGCGTTAAACTACAGTTAATGTTTATTCTTATTCACATATCATGGCAGCTTTATGTCATGGTGTTTCCCTCACCATATAAGGAGTTGGTAACACGCCGGCTCAGGGCGCCCTCGCCATGCGCCTCTCCTGCTGTCCCGGAGAAGCGCTCTCATTGTCCTGCCGCGTTTTAAAGTCCTGGATGGCCTTTCTGTTCTGGAAGTCAATCAGGGCCATGGTGATCACTGCGTTCCAGCAGTTCTCCTCCCCAGAGCACCGGAAATCGATCTCCTTATTGTCTGTGGTTACGATGGTGAAATAGACGAACTTGCCGGTGCGCTCCACGCAGTCCACCTTCTTGATGGACTGCAGCTTGAGCTCTTTGCCCTTGGAGCGCTTCTGCGTGTCGGCGTAAATTGTGAGGCTGTCCATGGTCAGGACGCACGTCTTCCTCCTCCAGAACTGGAGCAGGTTGTCGCTCCTCTTCTCCAGCTCTCCCTCCTTGAGCACCTGGCTGATCTCCGCCGCTGACATTTTCATTGTTTATGTCGGGCAGGTCTGTTAACTCCCTGCTTTCCCTGCTGCGTCGGTCGAGTAGGACCCCGAGGAAGGAGCTTCTCTACTGAGGCTTTGGTAATCCAGAGTTGCGTTGTGAATGAAAGGTAGCAGAGGACTTTTATAGCCTACTCTGGCCTGAGCCCTTCCCACTTGACGTCAGATGACTTGGGAATGCATCAACAGTTGCCAGTGGAGTAATTCAAGGCTGTGTGGGCGGAAGCTGCGGCGCAGGCGGGGAGAGGGCAGAGGAAGTCCTAACGTGGACCTAATTACACCGCCAGCATGTTAATTACTAATCCACATCCTACTGCGGAGATTAGTCTAGTCCAAATATTTGCCCACTCTGCAGTGAGTGATTCAGTATAAGGTTTATTACCTGATGTTCACTTAGTGAGTTGAGCACATGCGTAATGCCAGTCTGGACAACCGGGGTGAAGTTCGTTTATGGTATTCTGGTATAGGATAAATCCTATATAGTGTATACACTTGTATAGTGTATGCACTATAATATGTGTATGTGTAGCTGTTATGTACCTTTGTAAGTCATTGTAAGTCGCAAGGGCTCGATCTAGACTTTTTCCATGACAGTCTGATAATTCATTAATTGGCATTCACAGTGCCAAGTAGGTGCAGTGCCACCCTGCTCTCTGCTCTGATTCTTTTACCTCAGTGGCGTTTTACATAAACTTTGCTATTCCTGTGGATGTCAAGCTGCTGAAATACACCCAAACAGCTCACAAGCACAATTAACATTCAGTGAGGAGAGCATTCTTTGGAGAACTACCTTGTAGTACCTTGTGCAAATGCACAATTTTTCTCAAAAGCCAATCAGAGCAGACTGGGCTTTTTTCGGGAGGGGTGCTTAAGGACAAGTGCTAAAATGAGGCGTTTCAGACAAATGGTAAATACAGCTATATTCAGACAGACAGTATGAGAAAACATTTTTTTTTTGAACATTAAAGCATGAACATGTTCTAGTAAAAATCCAAAATACAAGTATTGAAAAAAGTCATAGTATAGAATGTCAAAAAAGTGATGAAAAAGTCTAGAAGAACATGCACATTTTACTCAAAAAGGGCTAGCCCAGTGTCAGAGTCTGCAGTTCCGACTTGCTGGTGCTAGTTAGACCACTGAGCCAACATGAGACCAAATAGAATACATGGAAACAGTCATAGCATAGTATATTATCTAGAAAATAGTCACAGTATAGTATGTCTAAAAAAGTCATAAAAAGTCATAGTATGGCATGTTGAAAAAAGTCGTAGTATAGTATGTCGAAAAAAGTCATAAAAAGTCATAGTATGTCGAAAAAAGTCAGTATAGTAAGTAAAAAAAAGTCATAAAAAGTCATAGTATGTCGAAAAAAGTCATGAAAACGTCATGGTGTAGTATATTGAAAAAAGTGATAAAAAGTCATAGTATAGTATGTTGAAAAAAAATCATAGTATAGTATGTCAAAGAAAGTCTGGAAGAACACGCAAACTTCACACAAAAAGTCTAAGTCACGCACCATTATAAACTCAGAAAAAGCATTAAAAGGAGAAAGCACTAAACTTCAATAGTGATAACACAAAAACTGTAAAACATCAAAAAACTAAATCATTGTCTAATAGCCGAAGGTTCTGTGAATAGTTTGTTTGAATGACGTCTGTAGGTGAAAGTATGTAGGAGTGGAAGAAGCCTAAAGAGGTTGTGAAGATTGCTCCATTGACTTTCAATGTAAAAAGGTTAATATTTTTAAAAGTATAAATGGTAGAAACAAGTTGAATACAAGCACACATGTCCTTAATGAGCTGAACATTTTGATAATTGAAATTTGTATCTGAAAGTATGTAGACGTAGTAGGCGACCGAAAGTCGTACAGAAGAATCGGATAACAATACTGTGAATGCTGCTGAATCAGCATTTACACAATTATTTCTTGATTTAACAGTCACGGGACTTTGATGCAACCTGAGGTGATATGTCATATGCCCTTTGATATCGCTGCATAGGTCACATATGCCACTGCATGTTGAGCCCCTCTGACCACAGTGCCATCTGATTGGCTTAGTCCTGGTTTATATTCCTGTCAGACTGACAGTAGCAGGCTATCACTGAGCTCTCTGATCCTGTGTTAGAGGGATCGACCCCCAACGTATTATACTACTGATACCAATCTTGTTTACAGTATTGATGAACGATCGATACAAAAACTAAATTGGGGTATCACCACTATCCTGTGTAAATCTCTTTATAAACAGTCTATGGTGTGAATCAGCGGGAGGAGGTGGTAAGAAGGCAGATGTCATCGACTTACAATCACCCACACAAACACAACCCTGACCCCGATGTCCAGTTCACATACAGCAGCCAGGGTGCATAGCTCGTGTGCAGAGTGGCGAGCATTCACCAAGCGCCCACTTCAGGCTCTTCTTCCTCGCTATCAGTCACCTCTCTCAGACGTTTTCGGAAAGATCTCCCTCCAGTTTCCCCTCCGGAAGTGAAATGACATTGTGGACTCAACACACACACACACACACACACACACACACACACACGCACGCACGCGCACACACACACGCACGCACGCACGCACGCACGCACACACACACACACACACACACACGCACACACACACACAAGCAATTAAGTTTATGTGTTATGTTAAGTGTGCTACTGATCACTTCTCCAGAGTTCTCCAGTGATTGTGCAAATATCAGGGTGACCTTAAATTAAATTAAATCACTTTGTGCTCCCATGAGTTAGAGAGAACCACACATAATACCACACCGACAGAGCAACATGTGCCATGTGCCACACAGAGCGGGATGTGGCGGCCACTTTAATCCTCTGATCTCAAAGAAAAGGAAACCACGTGTGTATGGCTTCTCTTTACCACCCCTTTTGTTTCAGAGGCTTTTCTCTGTGTTGCCGGCGGTAAGCTATGTGTGTGTGTGATGTGTACATGTGTGCATAATACAGGTTTTTGTTTGCGGTGGAGTCTGGCAGACAGGCCGAGGCAGTGACTCAGTGTGTGGTGGAGCGCCTTACTTAGGAGGAGATTGCTTGCCAAAGGAGGGGCAGGTGTGTTTGAGACAGAGTGTGTGCACATGTGGGTTACTATGTTGTGTCTAAATAAGAAAATATAGAAAATGGAAAACTAAACAAAGTCTGAAGAAGCAGTAATGGGCGAACATGCAGAGAGTAGCTCTTACGAGTTTATAAGAATAAATATGATCCATATTTAGTCAGTACACACTCAACCGTTTTGGACAACATCATATTCCCTTAATAAACCCTCTCACACAACTGCAACAGCAGTAAATCTTCAAGATGTCAATGCGTTCCTTTTTTTCCTGCTTGTGAGAAAGTACAACTCTTACTTGGAGGGAGTCAGACTGTGTGTTGGATCTCAGGAAGTGTGTTGTGGCAACCTCAGGTTCAAATCAGCGCCCTCCAGTTCACACTGTCATCGAACAGACAAAACAAAACCCCCGGAGAGAGGAAGTAAGATAATGTGTCATCTGCAACTCAATTATCGTTTGATTACAAAATGAACAGATAAAATGTGAGTTCCTGAGCACAGGGGTAGAAAAACAAACCACCTACATGTCTGCTCTTTTCGTCTTGTTTACTTCAGTGTGATGGAGTTTTGCAGCCACTATTAGATGGGTGTGACAAGGCAGCAGGTGGAAGAACCAGAAGGGCCCAGAGTTTGGTAGTCGTGTCTGGGCATGAAGCTGATAAGTGTTTACTGTGAGTCACAGAACACAAAACACCTAATATAAAAAAAAGAAGTCAACTCTTTTGAACCCTGCCAGAATTAAATTGTTAAGGCTGAAAATAAGTCAGTATGTGTTAGAGATTAATCTATATTAATACAAGATTTGGGGAGGTTACAAAAAACAGGACTGCAGAACTCTGGTAGAGAAGAACAATCTACTTTGTTACAGCCTTTTAGAAGAAGTCACTACAAATGGGAACATAGTGTACTTTATTAAAGGATTTGATGATTCATCATTGGCCAATTTAAATACATTTGTTTGTAATGTTTTGATCCAAACCTACAATAAATCAAAAACCACTAGAAAACCAAAACAATAAAATAAACTACAACCCTCTGTAGAGCTCAGAGGAACTGCAGCGTCGGTTAATAATGAGAATGGATTCGTCACTACGAGCGACCCCTTTCACATACAAGTAATCATGTGATTCATTGTTAATCTAAAACTAAACTTGATCTAATCAAGATTCGAAATCTCTGATGAAAGAGAGACCTGGCCAGGACAGCAGCAATAAACTGTAAATAAAGGTGTGGACTGTGTCAACTGTCACACCCAGCAGTGAACATGACTATCCTGTGCTCAAATGTTTGCATATCCTCAGATTGCTAGAAACTAAATGGTAACTAGAGCATAGTAAGTGTTCAAAATGAAATGTGCTGTTTAATTTAAAAAACATGATGGATTTTAGAGGCTTGTTGTAAAAAAAAACAGGTGCATATTCTCAAGAGTTTGGTAGTTATTGATTATACTACGTATAGTTTTATACAGGACAAATAAGACCACTTTTTTATTTTGGTAAAGAACACAATTTCTTAATCTGGATTTTGCATTTTTTTTTTTTTTTTTTGTTTCTGCACAACAGTGCAGACAAATGAATCTTGTACGAATGTTTTGAGTGCATGCACATTTAATACAGTATATGTTTATACAGTTTATGCACATTGTGAAGCCTCCATCAGACAGTGAACTATACATAGTCAGCCTAACAATGGGGAGCAGTATGGATGAGCTGGCTGTGATGGGCCGCTGACAAGTACAGCAGAGCCAGCAGGTAACAGCTGCATACTATGACACGTTTATGACTTTGGCCTGGCGTGCGCACGCACACACACACACACACACACACACACACACACACACACACACACACACACACACACACACACACACACACACACACACACACACACACACACACACACACACACACACACACACATCCTCTTCTGCTCTTCGGTGACATGCCCTTGTGATGAGACTCTGGAGCTATTTGAAGCATTGTTCTGATAAGCCAGTGTGTGTGTGTCTGTGGCCCCGCTGGCATTTAGCAGCGTGGGAAAAAGAACAAATGGCTGATGAGGGCAGCGCACAGTTAAACACATCGCTGCAGGGGGAACCTTGAAGAACAATCAAAACAGACTGGAGGAACTGGGTAGTCATTGTATGTTGACAGTCAAAGATGGCCAAGAAACTCAAATCTACATCACTTTATGTTACAGACAGATATTTATGTAGTGATGGAATAACTAGTACCGTAATATCCTTGAACTTAAATCAAAGCAGCAATACAAGAATGTAAAAACACTTAATTACCATCAGACAACCTGCATTGAAAATTATTAGCAATATTTTGTCTTAAGTATCAAGTGCTTATTATGTAGAATGGCCACATAGGGAATTATATATTTTAATGGATTATACATTTTTGCATTGACATATAAGTAGCATTTCAATATTGTAGCTGATTGTAAAAAAGGTTAATTTAACACCATTATTTATTTATGGGTAGTTTAATATATAAACCTGCACATATGTGTATTTAAAATAGTAACCTGCAAAATAAATAGTAAATACCACTGCCAGCTAAATGTAGTGGAGTAAAAAGCACAATATGTCTCTTAAAAAAATTTAGTGAAATGGAAATACAAAGTGCCTAAGTACATGTAATCATACTGAAGTAAAGTATATGTATATTTAGTTTCATTCCTTCACTGGCCTCATTACTCTGTGAGAATGCTGTTCTGTATGAATGATGTAATTGCATATTAAAAACTCTAATTGTTGTGTCCCAATATCAGTAACACATATTTCCACGCAAAGGTGTGTGAAGCATGCAGCCTGTGATAACCACGCTTCCTTCACACACCACATGAGCAACGTGAAGAGGCTGCGGTGAGAGTTATGAGATGTGATCTAGCAATTCCGCTCGGAGAGCCCAGCACTTCGTACTTGCCAATTTGACTCTGCAAAGAATGGCAGGTATGCAGGTCTGCGATCCTTCTCCCTGCCAGGAATGTAGCATTCACTTTGCTGTCTGCATAGATTTACTGCGGCTTATATGATAAACCTAGAGTCTTTCCATTGAACCAGAACTAGTCAAAGGTGGGAGCAGGGCCATGGACTGGACTTTTAGGCTTGATGGTTTAACTTCTTTTAGGCATAGGCTGTGCAACTCCTCGACTAAAAGGTTTGCTGTAACAGCGGTTTATCTACCATGTTGTGCAGAAACAAAGTGATGTAGAATATTTAGACAATGCCTCATTGTCAGATAATCCACATACAGACAAGAGGGATAGTGATTCAACAAGTCTGGATTTGACTGGTGGGCATCAATCAAAATCAAGTCGTCATGATTCATTCTGTGTATAGGTAATTCCTAGTTCAAGGTTAGGAATTAGCAACATAGTAATAAGTCTTAATGATTAAGTCTTTAAGTCTTAATCAGAAATATGTGATGCAATATTCTCGGGGGGAGCCAAGCATAACATTCTCTATAATTACAAAAGAAGTCAATTTCTGTCAAGTGTTTATCTTGAAACAAAGCTGAGCATGGCGCAGCATGCAAAGTTTTGGTCTTACTGACTTTATCTGTGCTCGGAAGTCGAGGAGCGTGATTCAGGTGAAAGGTGCCGCACCTAGTTCCCTGTTCATTCACTGTGCCATTCATAAATCCAGGTGTGCTGCCGTGTCGCTATGCTGTGAATGGGTGTGAAGCTTGCGTTCCCACACATACCAGGCAGAAAGGTAACAAGGTATTTGTAAGGTAAGCAAATAAGATTAGCAGGGTTATATTGACCTTTGTTTAAAATCATTTGTGTTAAGCAACCAAGGATAAACATAAAAGAACAAAGTGCGCCTGGCTGACAAGTCACCTAATGTAACATTTTGTGGAGAACTTTCTGACAGCTCTGGTACATTTGGCTTACTTCAGAATGACATTGTGTTTCTCCCACTGCTCCTTCTAATGTTTCCTCAAATGTGACGTACAGTAGAGGTCAGGTTTGATTCCACTACCTTGTCTCTTTAACAAAGAGTTTACACATTCTCCCCGTACTGCCATACACTTGTCCAAGGACATGCCAGTCAGGACTGTACATGCTCCAGCCCCAAATGAGCAAGTCAAAAAATAAATAAAGAAATAAATAAAAACAATACATGAATTGTGCTTTGGCCAACAGCTGTCAACATCCTTCCATATTTCCATCACCCGACGCCCACATACAACATTTAAACCGTGCAGAAGAAGATGATTGGAGGATTCTGAAAGAGTTTTGGCTGGAGACGATGGAAAAGATATTGTGAAACCCATGCTGAAGTGTTAGTCACATCCTTGTTTGGTCTTACTCCTGGAGGAGATTGTGCATCGCTGTCCCCAAGGACGCTGTGCTTCCTGTTTCCCATGAGCCCTCTGTGTGTGGCAGGTCTTGTTTATGCATGGCAGGTGCTGTCAGGAGACGTTAAGGTGACAGCTGAACAGCATTTTTTATCACTCATTCATTTGCTGACCTTTGATTTTGTACTTCACAGCACAATTCCCCTCAAGTTTGGCCTTCACGTGTTTTTGGTTTAAAGTAATCATTGTCTTAGGAGTCATTAGCTTCTCACCAATAACGCAAAATGTTCTGAGTAAGCACGTTTCCAAATTTGGAATGATTTCCATTAAACACGACACAAGAGAGGAACAGAAACAAGAGTCTACAGCCATGCTAGCAGCTCTGTCAGTGCTTTGAGTTTAATGCTAAAGTAAAGTTTTTTTATTTATTTTTGTGGGCATTTATTTGATAGGACAGCTTATGGTGTTTTTCCACTGCTAGTACCAGCTCTACTCGGCTCGGGCGCGTTGCCCCGTCCTCCTTTTTACATTAGTACATTACATTAGTACCGCCTCATGCGTGAGGCGAGCGTGGCTGGTCGTCATAGCGCCGCCGCAGGAAACTGCCGTGACCTAACATGGCACACACACAGAACGTCGAAGGTGTGTTGTTGTTGCTGCAGCCAGAAGACACATTTAGTTTCAAATGAAAATGGAGGCAGCACAAAAAAAAATAATAAATAAATAAAATAAAAACACAGCAGGCTAAACTATTTACAAATGGCGAGTTTGTTAAGGACACCCCCGTCTGTCGCTTTCACGTCACCTTTTGGTATTGCCTCAGCTCGCTTGGAACCTCGACGGAGGTGGTACTAAAAAAAGTACCTGTTAGCAGGTACCAGGGACTTTGTTTCGTAATGGAAAACCAAAAAAGGCGAGTAGAGGTGAGGCGAGTCGAGCAGGTACCATGTAATGGGAAAACGCCATTGGACATGAAAGGGGAGAGAGAGGGGGGATGACATGCAGCAGGTCGGAATTGAACCTGCAGCTGCTACGGCAAGGACAAAAGGACAAAGCCTCTGTACATGGGGCTGTACAAGAGCATTTGCTAATTATCACTGAACACAAAATACAGCTGAGGCTAATAGGAATGTAATTCATTTTCACAGGTAGGCTACAGTATTTGGTCATAAGCCAATGTAGTCGACAAATTAAATGTTTGACCTGATGATGGAACTAGATGAAAAGTTAAGGGATCACCAAAGTGATTATGATTCACCTTGAAGGAATCATGAATGTCTGTACCAAATTTCATCAACTAAATTGTAGTCGAGACATTTCACTCAAAATCACAAATATCAACCTCATGGTGGCGCTACAGGAAAAAGTCAGGGGATCACCAAAGTCATTGGTATTCATCCTCTGGTCACCATCAATGTCTGTACAAAATTTGTTGGCAATTTATTGATTAGTTGTTAAGATACTTCAATCTGGACCAAAGTGGTGGACCAACAGGCCGACATTGCCGTCCATAGAGCCACGCTTCTAGTGTGGCTGAAAAATAAGAAAGAAAGGAGAAAATTACTTCAATTTTTGTACTTCATGCACCAGCAGATAACCTGAAAGAATGATCAAAATGTGTGCAAAGCTGTGAGTTCTTGTGTCAACGCCATCAGCAACATTATCAGATCTAAGATGTAATGGGCTCTTTAGTTCAACTCATTCAGTTCTGAACACCACCCCGGCGTCAGCAGCATAAAGCACCTCTCTATTCCCTTCTTTCTCTGGAACTCAATCTGGCTCACACCACTTCCGAACCAGGCGGGGGACGATACAAAAGACCCCACACAGACAACCTTGTTAACGCACACTGGTGTGTGCTCACGTACACGTACAGGCTCTGCCAAAAGCACCTTGGGGCCAAGAGTGGACAGTGAGTGCAGCTGCAGTTGGGAGGAAGTTTGGAAGTAGACTGCACCCTTACACGTCTGCTGGATAAGGATGAGACGATGGCAGAAGGCGTCATTGAGGGATAATCCCAGCAGTCTGAATACTTTCCTTTGTTCTGCTGCTCTGGTCATGTGCAAAGTTTAGAGATCATCTCCCTTTGAGTCCACCAAACTGATTTCTTCTGTCCGTGTTGTTGATACATCCTCTCTGTCCATCCATCCATGCACATACACACTTGACAAAACATCAGACATCTGAGGAGTGGTGTGCAGAGGATGTCACAAAGAGCACATAAAATAAAGCCTCACTGTAGGTTCTTTATTCCCCATCTTCTTTTCATTCTCCTGTTTCTGTCTCAACAGGACCAAATGAGTTGATTTGACATTTGTGTTATGCACAGCTTGCTGATCCCTCTCTCTCTGATCTCAAGATGTCCGGCAACACTGCAGGGTGAGTTGTGCTACACCTGGGTTTAGTAGCCACCATATTAGGTTCAGAATTGACATGTTCTTATACACCTTGAGTTGTTTGTCTGATATACATTTATAATGTATCATTTCATAAGTGCATTGTTTATTACTGCTTACACTTGACTAGTTTCTATTATGCTGGCATAATAAAGGTATCGTAGCAAATTTGGTTGACACAGACATCTTAGATATGAATTTTCAGGGCAAAGTGTAAGCAGTGTGTCTACTGTGCAGTTCCATTTTCCTGGCGGTGTTGCAGAAAGCACAGAAATTAGTTTTCAGACACAATTGGACTCCTTGTTACAGTGAAGCAATCCTCAAACCCACACACAGCAGTCTCAGCGTGAATAGCGTCTTGTTCACAAGTCTGTAGAGCAAGACCCCCAAAATTACAGATTGGAGAGATATTTCAGTTTGTGGTCAGCTGTGGGGGACTGAAGGATCAGAAGTCACTGATGCCTACTCATTCCCTCCAAAACATCAAAACCCCTTGTGCATTTTATTATTATCAAACAACATTAAGGACTTAGTGTTGACAGTGATCTAACCCTTGTCATTAACGTCTGTTTTCTCACAAGTTGTCACCTCTGTTCCCATGAAGATCGAAACATAAACTCACACAGTTGGAAGTGTTGCTGGACGAGGTGACGGGATAAGAAAGCACCTGTCTTTCAGCACTTGGCACAAAACTCTGGTTGCTAGGACACAGTGTCGCCAGCCTCCTCCAGAAACTTCAGAGCACTCTGACTTTATCTCCCACAATGCATTACAAGGGTCTCTCAGAGGAGTGTACATGCTTTCTCTATCTGCAAGACAGAATTCCAGACATTCTGGTTGCCTTGCCTGATGTTGGGCAGATCGTAGGGAAATTCCTCCAGCCTGGATACCACCATGATGTCACAAAGTCACCATGATGTTTGAGAGGAAGAAAAGGGTCAGTGGCTGCATTCTAATGTCATCATGTTGAGGCTGTGACTGCATGCTTTGGTTCTAAGCTCCTGCTAATTATTTGCAAATCATCACACCTAACAGTGAAGTCAATGTGTGTGGCTACTCAGTGTCCAGTCACATTGTGCTGTCAACAGCACATACACCCACCCTGGGAAACGTATCACACCATCTCTCTACAGTAAGAAATGATGTGAGCTGGCCAGTAAGACCAGTCTGTTACTGGGGACTACTGAGCAGTTCCATTGGTGACTATGTGCCTTGCTCAATAGGCATTTTCACTGACAACATTTTGACATGTTACAGTAGGAAAAGCACAGGTTTTAATAAAATGAATAATGGCAGAATTCCATTTAGCTGCTTCAGCTTCAGGATCCTGGTATTGTGCATGCTGGCTCACTGGGACACTTTAATAGAACAGAGCCATCATTAATGTTATTGGTATCTTGTGCTTTTCATACTATGACAACTCAAAATGTCTGCTGTTAAAAGGTCTAAAGATCATTAATTTAGACGTATGTAACCTGAGACGAGGGGTTGCAAGGGGTCACAACTCAAGAAGTTAGGGAACAACTGCTCCACACGCACGCACACGCACACACACACGACAAAAGACACAGAAACAAATTTCCATGTCGCACAACTTTAATAGAATATTTTAACTAACTCTGTACAAATTGAAAAGAAATATTGCGCAAGTAACAAATTGTGAATAAGAACCAGTTAAGGCCATTTCTAGCACACGGTCCAATGTGGTAGATTTGAAGATGTCAACCGTGGCTCTGAGAGATCTGTCCAACAAGATCTACAATCGTTCTTTTTAAAAAGAGAGAAGGGCTGGGTATTCTTTTCGCTGCAATTGCTCTCGCTGACCAGTCACCAGGCAAAGGTGTCCAACCAAACAGCAAAATCCAATGGCAGTATATAAAATACATTGGCAACCTCTTATTTGTTTCCACAGACATTCTACTGAATCATCAGACAATAACAGAAATATTTATATATTCTTAAACAACTTTAAACGCTGAATTAGATTACACTGTGTTAATGACAATTGGCAAACAATTGAAAAAAAGAGGACGGAGTGTTTTGTCTTTCATTTTGGCTTCTCGGCAACAGAATTTGACATTTGATCCAAACATCCTGCACCCTGTCTCATTACTGACTGAACATGACATTTGATGAGAACTGGATGCATGCCAGAAGCGATGACAACCAGTAAAGGTTGCGGGTCTGCCACTGTGTCTGCTTGTATGTGGTATATTTAAGGGAAATATTCACCAGGCTGGATGTAATGTTTGGGCTAGGTAAATCTGACAAACTTAGATCAACCCAAGTAGAGAGAAGCATTTCAGGGGTGACTGGGGCAAACAGGGAAGAGCTAAATACGACAGTTTTGAGGTGCAACCACATGTCTGTCACATTATGTTAACTGGTGTTAGATGCTCAGTTTAATTGCTTGTTAAGCCCAATAGCTCTGGGCAGAAGTGAGCAGCATTAATGCAGACAACAATTCTTAATTTCGACAATAAAAAAACATGACTTGGCAGTATTCACATTGTTGATGAACTGCAAAGCCCAAATACGATTTGAACCAATGAGAATGAGCCTATAACTGCAGCAGAGTTCCCAAAATGCACCACTCACAGACAGCTGCATGACACCAGAATAAATAGTCCAATGACATGACAATGAACATTTAAAAAAGTAAATGAAATTCAAAATGATACATTGTATGCCTCTTAAAAAAACACCATAACAAAAGAAAAACCATTTTGCAACCCCAGAGAAAGATTAAGTCAGACTTGTTCAACAGTTTCCTGGTAACCTAGCACTTCTCTTCTTGACATTAAAAAACCCTGAGTAACTGATTTACTTTTTTAATGAAAACTAAAGTTGGGATCCATTCCTTTCCTATCTATTTTCCATATGATGAGGTTCTGAGGTTCCTAGCAGTAGTAACCTACTCCACCTCAACAAAGAACAAGACTGTCCCTGATGCCATGGTGGTTTAATTAGAGTCAAGTCACTTCCTGCTTTAAGTTTGAATGAAGCCAAATAAAGAGGGATGAGATGGGCGCCAGACAAAAGAAAAAAGAAGTCATGCACATAGTAAAAACGCAGTTTGGTTTGCGTTCTATTGCGTTCAGATGAAAGTTCATAAAAGAGCAGTGCCTGCAAGAGTAGCAGGGCTTGCTGTTTGGCTAAGAACTGATTTGACGGACAGCAGGTCTCCACCTCCCCTGATCACCACGGTTACTGCTGTTTGCATTCGGCAGGCTGGGGCTGTTCTTTCTGTGGGGAGCAGGCAGAGAGAAACCAGATTAGAAAACAAGAGGACAGAGAACTAATGAGACCACTAGGCATTAACTAGCAACTAGAAGAGGCTAACAAGAAAGCAAACGCTAGAGAACGAAAGCACCTGGTTTGGTACAGCAATGTTAGAAACCTGGGATGGGACTACAGGAGAAAAACAAATAGATGGAAAGGGCAAAGACAGGACGGGAAGAATAGAAGCCGTATCTACCCAAGATGTGAGTTGAGGGTCCTAAACACCTCGGACTACTGGAAGAATCAAAGACGTAGTGAAAGAGAGAGGCAGCCAGAATTATAGATGAGAGCTAATGGACTAGACAGTGTATCAAGTACGTGGAAGTACGTCCTTATTTCTCCCTTACCTAGAAATTGCATGGGGTGAGAATGATTGATTATGCCTGTAATGGAAGGGAATCCAGGGAAGGGAGAGAAAACAATATACACAAGTTTAATCATCACACTGAGAACTGACAGTGCGCACAGTGAAACATTGTTGAATTTGGTGAATGAGAACACTGAATTCCTGATATACTGATGCGCTGACAGCAGGTACCACGAGAGAAAAAAAAACTCAAAACAACAACCTACTATAGAAACTCATTCACAGACAACGCAGCATTGTTGGTCACTCCGAATAAAAAAAAAACTGCTTACAGGCCACTTTATGCACTTACTCACTATCAGACTGGAATAGCTCATAATGGAGCAGTCATCTCTGTCCAATTAAACAAATGTCTCTTTCACCGACTGTCATTGTATAATAATTTGTATCCAATGGTCTGGGAGAGTGACTGCAGGAAAAGAAAACCCCTTAAAAAGTCTGCCATATGCAGGATGTATTGCCTGTCTGAGCTGGTGGTGGAAACTGGAGATACTATAACATAACTTTTGAAGAATACTCACACATTCTCATCATCATGGGTCTCCAGTGAAATATAGACTTAAAAACTCCCAAGTTAAGCTAAAATATACTCTGCAGTGGACATGGGCGACTGAGAACTAAAACACTTGAAGATGTCTTAAAGGTGACAGCAAATCCAGAACTTGAGATTATTATTGGCGGTGGAACGACATACTGAGCTGTTCTGTACAGATTTTCAGTATGCTCTCTGTACCAAATAATTTTAAGTCTTTTACATCTGTAGGAGCGATGTAAAGATTATGTCTTGACTTTGTCTTAGCTAGCTAAACCAACCATTAATAGTATCAGCAATATGGAGAGGGCAAATGAGCCAGAGATGCAGAACCTCCCATATAATTTTGCCCCCATGTAGAAACATTATCATTTTGCAGTTAATCAGCACGTACGACTGGACAAAAAGCAGTACATTAGATGAACGCCAACTAGGGCTGCAGCTATCAATTCTTTTTGTAATCGATTAATCTAGCACTTTATCGATCGATTAATCGGATTTCTTTCCGTTTGCCGTGCGTGAGGAAGAGTGAGAGAGACCAGGGTGCATGTGTGTGTGTGTCTGTGTCAAGGGGTTCTTTTTTTTAGGCTATACTCTCTTGCAATTGAACGTGAATACGTTGACTACTTAAAAACATCAAAGCTAAACATCATATCTAGTCAAACCGCATCACGACATCGCTACAAATACAGTATGCGATTAAAATCAGCAGCTGTTTAGCTACGTTACCTTGTTTCAGCGACGCTTGGTGAAACAGCGTGGAGTGGATGTTTTCGGTTCAGATGCTGAATCATTGAAGTCGTACTGCTGTGGTATGCCAGGTCTGCTTAATGTTGCACCTTGTTCTCTTCCTTTGTTAGTATGTAATGATCCCAAACTTTAGACACTCTCTGCCGTTTCTGGACATCTTTACTCTCCGCCATCGCGCCAACTAAATTCAAAATGTATCACGCGCTAGTGGTGTGCTTCCTGAACAACGGTCCGTGTGGAACAATCAGATCCCTGCGTGTATAGTGCGCGTCATAGGAATTTAACGAGGCTTCGAGGCAGAGTTCTTGCCTCGAGGAATTTTTGTAATCGAGTTATTCGAGTAACTCGATGAATCGTTTCAGCCCTTACACCAACAGTGTTATCTTGATACACTTTAAGTAGCTTTCAAATACACAATGGACTTAATTACTTAAAAAATTGTGACACAGAAAAGAGTAGTTTTTTATGAAGTAGTTTTTTAGGAAGCCTTCTCTGACCACAAAATTGCTGCATGGCACTGTGCTGTTCCAGGGGGCCATCATTAACAATAAAACCAATACACATAATACAAAACACATGATGAGCAGGTGCACAATAAAAAAATTGAATCAGAAAACAAGTCAAGAATTCATTCTGACCTTGGGGTCATCTCCCTCATCATCATCATCGTCACCCTCCTCATCTTGCTCCTGAGACACAAAGACATGATGATTATAAGATTTTAAGGAACCCCTGGTTCAACAAAAGATATACCATGACTGCTATTATTATATGGTGTAGCAGTGATGTGTATGTATGGTGGTACAGTTTGTGTGAACAGTGATGCCTGCTGTCTGATATATCAGATCAAATTTAGCGTTTGAGTGGCATTACTAACCTCTTCGTCTCCCTCTTCCAGCTCCTCCTCTTCAAACTGCATAAAGAAATGAAAAAACAGTTAGACGTGGTAAAACAGTGCCGACAACTTTAGCTTATATGTCCTCAACATTTTTTTTTTCAGTCTGCAAACATCCCATCTTGTGGCTTTTTTCAGTGTCCAAGTGTAACATTGTTTTGGAGGAAAAACACTCACACTCTCGTCATCTTCCAGGGCCTCTCCAGTGAAATACAGCACTGCTCTGGGAACTATTCTCTCACGGAAGAAATGACCAATCTCAAAGTCTGTGGCTAGGGTGAACTCAGAGTCTTCGTCCTATAAAACATGAACACATGGAGACCATTTCAAAACGGCTACAAATCCGATCTGATTGATGGTCATAGAAGACGCAGTAAAATGGGTGGTGATTTTATGAAGAATAAGCTACATTTTACTCACCATTTCTCCATCTGGTGAAGCTGTAAAGGAGAGAAGATATATAATTGAACTAATAAGCACCTCAACACCTTGCTTTACAATGACTACAGAAGGCAATTATGGTAGGATGAAAAGTGGAAAATTGGATGGATTTTAAATAGCACATTCATTTTAAAATGACCAGTTAAGCCAACAGTCACAGGCAGATGTTACATTTGTTTTACAATATGGGGCAGCTTTGGGATTAGCTGCGATTCAACCAACATCTGAAAGCCCATTTAACGATATGTTCCAGACAACTCGGAACGCGAAAATTTTCGACTTCCTACTAGAAAAAGTACACTGGAACGCCACTCGGGGCAAATCCGAAATTTGTGGGTTCATTTTCCTTTTAGGAATACATTTGAGGACTACAGGATGCACGAAAACTCAAAATTGTGCAGCCATATTTCAAATACTAAATACTTCAATTTGATATCGCATTTAGGTTTGGGCGTGGCATGGTGGCTCCATAGCGCCCCCCCTAATTAGTTTTAGCAGTTGATCCTATTTTTTGACAACCTTTATCTACGAACTGGAAAACTTTGAAAAGAATTTGGCACACACATCAAAGCCTGTGAGCATTGCGAGATTATACCGCAATTACGTTCATGCATTTTACACATATTTTAGTCACATTTCTTCGAACTCCTCCTAGGGCGTTATTGATGATGACATAAGTCATGTGACAAGACGCTATATTAGGCCCTTAACAGGTATGGGACTTTTTGAAACCCCTCCTAGAGGATTCAACAGATCCTTTTCAAATTGGGTCAGCAGCAAATTTATGACTTTTATGATGCCAAATTGCAAAGCTTTTGTATTTCTGCAGAACGGTGTGGGTGTGGTGGGCATTTTGTGCGTTTCACCATAACACAGGAAGCTGTTATAACTTCACTTTACATTGTCCAATCTACCTGAGACTTCACAGGCTAGATAAGACTCCAGACCTGGAGACATCTACATGCCAAATAGTGAGTCATGGTCTTGCCACCACCTGCTGGCAACAGGAAGTCAGCCTTATGTGACAAACTTCATCAGATTTACATGACATTTTTATGGTGTGGTCTACACATGATATACAGCAACATGACGTACAGTGCGTGTTCTCTAGTGCGACATAGCCAGTACCGCCGACGTGCTGGGAGGGGCGAGGGCCTGTTCATCGCTGCTTGCAGCTTTAATTAGATATGTTTTCAAGTATAAAAGTGCCATAAAATAAATTTTATTATGGCGTGTTAGCTAATGCATAATTTTTCCTCCTACTGTTCCCTTTATATCTATGGTTTATATATGCGAAGGGGCTGTGCTGCTGAGAGTTCATTGTGTGTACACTATTTACCAATCCAACCTCCGACTGAACAAGGCAACAACCATGCTTATTATCAATGACATCACAAGGCAAGGTCACATCATCGACAGAAAATGACAGAAAATGTTAAGCAAACAGCTGTGCTCCAACCTCTGAGCAAGAAACTGACTAAAGGTGACATCATCCCGTCCTTCCTCTTCTTTCAACAATATTGCAGGAAGGAAACGGCTTTGTTACACTAACAAGGTTCTGTACACGCTCTACATGTACTCCAATATCGGGATCCACTACTGTACGATCATCAGCATACATTTAAAAGGCTCAATATGCACAGTGCACTCCTGAACACACTTAAATAAGGGCTATTTATATCCACCATTCATATGCCGAGGCTATGACTGAAGCAATAAGACAAACATTTGCTCAGCCAATAAGTGATCAGTCAACTTCTCAAAGACAGAACAAGTCCAGGCATGTCTCACCGGTAAGTTGACTACACAGGAAAGACGACACAGTAGTTAAATAAAGGTGTATTGCCTGCCTAACTTACTGATCCTTTGAGAAATAATAACTCATTTCAAGATATTTTACTTATATCCTATTTACTTACATGATGTGTCACTGTATTATTCACTTACTGTTTATGTAACTGAACAAAAGACTTCTAGACTGACCTGCCTCACCTTTGATGAGGGCAATCACACCAGTAAGGTTACCTAATGTCTTAAAAGGTATGATTTTATCATTTGAATAGACTAACATCAGGCAGAATTATTCTAAAATGTAACAAGCTAAAAGCCTTGTATTGTTAAATGCTTCTACAGTACTGCGTCTGTGATTTGTTGTCTTCTTTCATTTATTTATTTATTCTCTTTAAGTTCTCGGAGATGTTTACTCTTGAGACTGTGCTTTATATAAACTTAACGCTTACAGATTTTATAAATGCACATCAGTCATTTGTGAAATTGTTTTAGGTAGTAGTTAGTTACACTGTTGTGTCAGTGCTCTTATAACTTTGCCATTTATGTCACTCATTAACTGACTGTTTAGCGCCACAAAAGTTACTAAACTCTGGACGCTGCAAAATAATGGGAAAACCAAAGTTGATGTAAAAGTTTAACGGTCCAGTGACACAGTACAACATCAGTGAGCAACAGACATGCTGACTGTTTCACCTACACACACAGCAGAGCAACTGCACAATCTGACAGTTTAGGAGTCTGCCGCCACCTGCTGTTAAATGCAGCTTAATGCAGTGACCAATGGTAAAACCACATGACATGCATGGCATGCTAACATGTTGCCATGTTTCTGCAGATGAACGCAGACATGTTGACTGTTAGGGCGCATTCAGACCAAAGAATGTGATCCAGTCATTTGTCACAGGGTTGTGTGGCGGAGGGAGTCACTTTAATTACCCATTTGTGTAATGCCTTGTTGTGTTCTTTAACCAATGCAGCACAAGTAGACTTTATATTTCACAATTATTGTTTTCTGTCAAAACGACATTTCCGACCACACTTGAAGGCAGCTTCATCTTATGGAGAAAGACAGCGCGGTGTTTTGTGCTTCAGCTTGTTGCAGGAAACAGTCAGCTTTTATACAAACTCCTGGGCAGTTACATGCTTGCGTTTCGTTTTTCACCATCATAGATGGTGTTTTAGAACTTTCTTGTGGCAGCGATAGAGACAGCGAGGTTTCCCATTTACTGTACGGGACTCTCACAGTGCCTCAAACCGACAAGTCTGATCGGCGGTTACATTAGTGGCCAGTGCAGCGTGACGTCGGGTTGCATTTCTCCAAAGTTAAATCTGTCTCAACTTTCTGCCGCAGACCACTGCAGGGTTTTTTTTCGTCTCCACCATATGGGCTCCACCATATGGCCCCCACCGCTGCAGCCTAAATACACTACCACCAATTTAAAATGAATGGGAAGACTGACTGTATGTAAACGCAGCCTTACGCAGGTGTACTGTATGTGTGAGCTTTCAGTGCTTCAGGGTTTTCTCAAGGAGTTTGCGTGTACACAGCTAGGAGCATAGCTTTAAATTTAAATGGTTACTGCTCTGTGAGAGAGTTGTTGAAAAGAAGTAGGAGTAATTGCTTTGAATATTACATTTAAATCCACTACATTTCGTGTGCATCTATTTCTGTGTGCTCTCACCTTTGACAGGGTTAAAGAAGTTGAAGAAAGAGTCGTTGGGGACCTGTTTGGTAACAGTGCGGACAGTGCCACGCCCTTTATGCTTCTGCTTCTTCTTAATAGTTTTCACAGTCACATCCTTCCCCTTGTGCCAGTCAATCTGACAGCTACAGAGAGGAGACGTGCAAAAAAGTGAGAGGCGGCAGAAAGCAAGGACGCAACAAAAGTAAAAGTTGGAAGTGCCAAGAGGAGGCTGATATGTGGGATGTAAAGTCAGGAGAGATTAATATAGAAAGAGTGAACAGAAATGTTTAACAAACCACACAATCCCTATGGTTCTTTTTTAAACCTCAACATCACATATGTCAAAGACACAGTTTAAGAAGCATGCTTGTAATCTCTCACCCTTCACAGTCAATGATCTCTGGCCCCTCGAATGAGAAAGGCTCTGAGGCATCAGGCTCTGACTTCATCTTGTAGACTTTAGTGAGGACTGCATTGTTGAAGTAACCATTGGGCTCAAAGTGGAACTCTAATGTGAAACTCTGGGAGAAACACCAAGATACATAGTTCATTTCACAAAGCATTTTAACTCTATTTAGTTTTTTTATTTGGAAAGATACCAATTCATTATTATAACATGTGGATACTGACCATTGGCTGTCCTGGCTCAGAAAACTTGACTTGAATATCTCTCAGGTGCTTTAGGATGGGCTCATCATGTTCCTGGTGGTAGATAAACAGTGAGATCATACACATAGGGCATGTACACAGCATGAGTGAGAGATCAATCATTTAAACGTACCTGTAGCATGTCACTGAGCATGTCCACACTCTTGAATATGGTGAGCCAGAACTCAGGAATGCCTTTTGGGTCTTCCTGTGGCGTGGCTTCCTCTTTCTTTGCATCCTCAATGGCAGCTTTTTCCTTTACCTCCTCCTACAGGAAGTGGACAGAGCATGCATCAAAATTCACTGCTCACGAAAATCTAAATAATTAAGTTTGTCCAGCTTTGGAGACGTCGCACTGAGATTAAGAGGTTTTACAATACACAGATGTTGCGTGTTTAAAGAAATCAAATACACGCAAGACTACAGCAACAAAAACGGTCATCACAGTTTGTCCGAGTGATTCTCATTAAAAAAAAAAACACACACATTTCACACAATCCTATTGGACAATTTCAGCAGACTCTTGGTATCATTCATGAGATTCAAGCAGCCTGTGTGGTTGTGAGAAAAATCTCTTTTCCTTTAATGTGGAAAACCATAGGAAGTAGGATTGGGAAAAGTGATCAGCCTCTTAAGCAGCAGAGACGTGTATGTAAACTCGTGGTAATAAAAAGGCTGAGCGCCTGCGCACACAACAGGGTGTTCAACGAACCCGTTTCAGTTTTAAAAAACGTGTTGCTACGTTTTGTCCGGGCTCAACATGGCCCTGTACTTACAGCTAGCTCTTCCTCTTCCTCTCTGTCACTGTGCCACTCGCACTCTTCGTCTGTGGGTTCCGCTGTTCCTGTGACAATATCTCGTCTCTGTGACACACGTACATTATGACAAAGTTAATCATTATAGACAGGAATTTGAGAATATTAGCGTGAAATATCTGTATATGAATAAGCACTCATTTGACAAGGCAGAATTATTTTCAGATAGCACACTGAAAGCAACACTATTTGACACACACACGCACGCACACACACACACAGCTGTCAGTCTTCAGTGTGACTAGGAATGGCTGAGTTCTTGTCACTAGCTCTGGAAATAGCCTTGACTGACAAAGGAACAGTTGACTACTCGTTGAGGCAGTTTTTAATTTAGCACCAAGGATGCGTCCTCGCTGACCTCAGATCAGAGACACACTTCACCACCCATTAGTGCAGGGAACAACACAAATCATTTATACATATTTAGTCTCTTAACAAATAAGAGACCTTATTTCTTATCTTTTTTCCTAGCCTTTGCTCTGTTTGAATTAACATAAAATGACCAAAGAAAATTCTAACAGTAAAGTAAAGAAATCTCTCTCTTATATATATATATATATATATATATATATAAAACATGAGTGTACCTTGTCAAACAGTGGCTGATAGAGAGCGGCATACTTCCTCTCTAGCTCATGGACCTCCTCGTAGAATTTAGCCTCTATGTTGGCACATTGTACCTGTAGCCTTTTCAAGGCATGCACTCGCCTCTTCACTACTTTAGGAAGCATGCTATGAGAGAAGAAAAACATGGAAATTGATCTGGATTTAAATCATTTACAGTTAAAGAAAAATATGATTCAAAAAGTATAAAGTGTCCAAGGAACATACAAAGATAAATGCTTCATGCTAATAATGTCTAGATAGTTATGTTTTTAAAAACAGGTACACTGCCATATTGGATGAGAAGCATAAGCAGTTACCACTTTTGCCATCTGAAGTTGTCTGGCAAGTGATGTGAACAATAGCATGGTGTAACAATGAGAATCTTTCCATTTTAACATTCTATATCATTATACAAACATAATATAAACCAGCTGCACTGACCTTTCCAAGAAATGGAAGCTGACAGGTCTGTCCATCTGCCCACCTGGATTCTGCATCCCTTGTTCCCCTTTACCTGCCAAACCAACAAAGAACATTGTTGCCGGTTATTATTATTACACAAATTGCTTAAAATTACAAGAATAAGGGTTGTGCCATTCTTAACATGAATACTGTTGTTTTAATTGTGGCTCACAATACACTTATTACACAATTCAATTAGAGATGGCCCGATACCATTTTTTGCTTCCTGATACCGATTCTGATACCTGAACTTGCGTATCGGCCGATACCGAGTACCGATCCGATACCAGTGTGTCATATATTTTAACTAGTGATCAACTGATACGGATTTTTTAGTACCAATGCCGATATTTTTACATCAGCCTTAGCCGATGTCCGATACGGGCTGCCGATTTTATTGAGCCGATATTTGGAGCCGATACTGCTTTTGCTCCCTCAATTTTCTACATAAAATAAAATGAGCATGTCTCAGGCTAATATGCCACCTAATACGCAAAGACTACACACTAGTAGGTCTAAACAAAAATGTAAAAGAAGCTGCCAGATTTGTCAACCACAGAACATAAATCAGCAGAGGAAAATAATGTGATGTCAGATGCACATTAAGCAACAAATTGTTCAAGTTTCTGTTCTAAACTGCATCAACATTAAAAGGTATAAATATTCAACCACGTAGAAAACATATCTCAAAGTTTTAAAAAGCAGCACTCTCATATTATTGCTGTGATGCGTGTGACGCATACACACACGCGCGCGCGCGCACACACACACACACACACGGCTCTAAACAACACAGTACACTTATGTCCGACGTGTGTGTTGTGTGTGTCTTTCGGAGAGACACAGAGAGACACACACATACACACATACCGTCCAAACGTCAGCCAGCTGGTCGCTGAATACTCCCAAAAATACCACGGAACAACGTGCACGTATGTCTGGTACATGATAAACGTTAACACGAATTAATATTCAACTACGTATAAAACATATATGTCATCATTATGCTCTTCTTGAGCAGGGGGGCTGTGCTCTGACTGCGATGGCAACTCCGCCCAGCTGTCTGGTGTGTGTGCTCTGGACGCTGTGGTGTGTGTCAGATCGCTGAATCAAACTCCCAAAAATAGCACGGAAACACGTACTTACTTACTTACTTAATCCTATGACCAGTGTTCGTAACGGCTAGGTGTATGGCAATATTTCAGCTAAGTCAAACAGTTAAAAGATACTTTGAAAGTTTAAAACTCACCGTTGTCTTAGCAGAGTTCCAGCACTCTGCTAGTGGGGGAGGGGCAGTGCATGGTCTGACTGAACGGGAGCGTCCCTAGCAACACAGAGCTGCCTTTGCGGATGCCTGACTGTAAATAATGCCGGGAAAATCGGCGAACGCAGCAGCCGCGTATCGGCCAATGCAAATACACGTAAAAAACGCAAATATCGGCCGGCCGATTAATCAGTCGATCACTAATTTTAACAACTGTATATTACTATCGCTGTACGGATGTGATATGATTTCTATCTTTGTTGTCGGCCTGGCTCAGGTTAAACTCTTTATAGGAGTCAGTTATAATGGAAAAAGAACATAAATGAACTACTTTAACGTAGATTTTCTGTAGGGCTTTATTACTAGTATCGGATCGGTGCATAAACTCCAGTACTTTTTAGGCAATATCTAAATTCAATACATTAGCAACAAGTAATTTGTGAAACTTTCTAAGTTGTATTTTTGTTTAGACTGTCAGTTGTTTATTACACTTTTTTTTGGTTATGATCATTTCAAGTTTTATATTTAGTTTCTTCATACTGTTCATCCTGCACATACACTGAATTCTTACTAGTACTCTTATGTTACCAAACTGCACTTAGCTGTACATATCTGTTTATATGGTTCATACAGAATATCCATATTTATTCTGTTTTTCTTATTATATATTCTGCCAATACACTGCACAATATATCTATATTATTCTTAGTATTATGATGTCACTGCTACTACACTGCACATATCTGTACATGTTCATACATTGTTCATATAACATAGCCATATGTATTGTGCTCTTATAACACTGCAATATATTTCTATATATCTAATTTAGTAAGGTTAATTAACTTCAGAAATCAGCTTTAATAGCCAAGTAAGTGTGAAAACATGCAAGGAATTTGACTCCAGCTGCTCTCAAAGTACATACACAAGAATCTAAGGATACATACATACATAAGGATAAAAACAAGGAGAACAAAGCTGAACAAAGTAAACAAACATTTGGCTACTATGTACAGATATAAGTTTGTATATAAAAAGTGTACATATACACATGTAAACTAACTAGCTCTATGAGGATTGTAAATAGGGCAAATGGTAATAGCACATGATAGCAAATAACTTAAAATATGTTTGTCGTTACCTTTATTGGCGTCCATTACCGAGTGACAGCTTCTTCCCCCTCTAATAAAAACAGATAAATTATATTAGACATTATACTCGTCACCATGAGTCGCAGACTGATTGAGTTACTACTGACAGAGCCAGCAACAGAGTGACTGGGGAAAAACAGTGACAATTGTATTTCACCAGCGAGCGCGTTTGCGTCTGTCATTTAATCATTCTTCTACATGCGAGATGTCTTTCATTATTATATTGCCACACAACCATCATCTCCGTTGATTTCATGAGGGTGGTAACTGAAACAAGCGTCAGCTAGGAAGTCAGAGCGACTGACCAGCTGAGCTCACACTTGACTCAAAAAACAGCAACACTGGTATTGCGCAAGCGCAGGCCGATGACGCATTGACATGCTAATGGCAGCTGGGCTAGACTATGGCAACCAAAGTTAGCATCTCTCCATTTACAATAAGTAAAATTATTATCGCTGCCTCTGACAGTTACAGAGGATCACTGATAAACAATATCACGTGAATCTACACTCTTACATCGGCGTACAAACAAGCACATATTAATACTAACATGGTATGGGCGGTGCCATAGATCTGACAGCAGCTAACCGAGCTAGCTACGAGTCAACGTGCTATGAACAATGCTTTAGCTAACAGCAAGTGCGAAGGTTAACAAATTAAATTAACCTTGTATCCCCCATTCGCACAAACTAGCTAATGATAATGGTATATGCTAATAAGTTGCTGAAGCAACAATACTAAGACTATCCATTATGTAGATACAACTGCCCGTTAACGTTACAGCTAACTTACTAGCTACTGCTAGCCGCCCGCATTGACAAGCTAATATCAGCAAGCTATCGTTAGCTAGCTAGCTAATGAAAGCACCAGAGTCAGAGAAAAGTGTCTTAAAGACAGTTCACCAGCGGCCTTTCTCATTAGTGAGATAATTCGTAACGTTACTAATCAATACCCTAACATGATAGCAAATGTTTGTATTAATGACACGGCTGTGCTTACTAGCTGTTTTAGCAGTCTTGTTTTTATGGTCTTACCTCTGGCTGAGCGGAATTATAGCTGGTCGCCTTCCTCTCGCCAATTTTTTTCCTAGGGTGGTGAAGGCAAGGGTAGAAGGAAGGCATGACCCGCCCTATTCGTTGCCTGCTCTGGTTGGGTTGGTTAGGTTTAGGCAAGATGTGTGGGATTGGTTAGGTTTAGGGTACGAATGTCAGGGTACGCCAATCAGAGGCAGAGTAAGGCGGGACCTGCCTTCGCTATCCTAGGGGAAAAAAATCACTTCCCTCACGCGTCTTCGCTTCAACCCCATATAGACAGATGACGCGCGCTCCAGCATCCTGGATTCTCATTGGACAGCTGGTGAAGGAGGGCATGGTGCTGCATTCAAGTGATGCGTTGCGAAAATCACAGTCAGTATTTGTACTCAATTGTCTGTGCTCTCTCACATCGGTACACATTCTCTGTATTTTGCCTAAGTGACATTGTAGAAAACATTACACACAGACCACACATAGCCTGTATGTAAGTGTTTTAATTAAATGTATGAACTACAAAAGTGCAAGGTGTAGCTGTAAGCAGATCAGAGCTGTATGCAATGCCTATGTGAGTATGTGGATGTGAAACAAAAGTGAAGACAAAGAGCAAATGGTGTTAGTTAGCAGGCCAGGGGAAGAGGGTACGCTCCTCCTGAGAGACAAGTAGGTGTAGTAGGCCTACTATATCACTGACAGTGACGACCCTCTGACTTCCTAGGAGAAGATGAAGGTCCAGGTAGGAGCTATATTCCGGTGTCAAAGACAATGTATTGTTTCATATACTGTATTTTTATACAGCACAAATGCCTTAGAAGCTGAGGATTTTATTTTATTTTATTTTACATTTTACTGTGAAATAGTCAAAGCATTGTAAAACATGTATTGCTGAAAATAACCATTCCACTATACGATCACAGTTAACGAGTTTAATAAAAAGCAGAACTCCTGATAACTGCTGTGGGCTATTTATGTCTCTGTCCATGTCGACATGCTTATCCTGATTCGGTCTGGTTTCTCCACGTGCAGATGCAGCCTCACATCCACAACATAGTGA
Source organism: Gymnocephalus cernua (assembly GCA_023631565.1). NCBI lineage: Eukaryota > Metazoa > Chordata > Actinopteri > Perciformes > Percidae > Gymnocephalus > Gymnocephalus cernua. The sequence continues at coordinate 17,559,775 of CM042431.1, forward strand.
GACTAACGCATAGAGGACCGTCACACCTACATGCGGAGATGTAGTCAACGCGTTGTTGAGCACCTGAAATATACATAAAATAATATTAGATCCATCAATGTCTAAAATGGTAGCCTATTTTCCCCTGAGCATTGAGCTAGTAGTGACTTGTAAGGGAAATTGTGCAATTTCTGCATAGACATAGAACATAGAACAGAAAGTCTATTGAAAAATGCAGATTAGATCAACTTTATTATTATGGTACTTTGTAACTGGCTACTTACTGCAGCAGCAGCAGCACCAAAGTGTGAGGAGGAGAGCCGCAGGTTTAATCCATAGACCTATATATCCTGGAGATTTTCCCAGACTCCCCTGCTGCTTCCCCTGCAGTCTGTTGAGATGGTGTAGCTAGCTGTTGGAGAATGGTAAAACATTTAACACCAAAAGTGCTATTTGAGTATACTGTCTGTGAAGTTTTAAGAAAGTCCACGTAAGGCAGAACTGGACGTATTTCAGGCTGTTTTGCTAAATAAATGTAACAATAAAATCTGAAGGAAAATCCAGATATCATAAAGCGTTAAAGACTTAGTAAAAGAAAAGACTAATCAGATTAAATGCATATAAATGCAATACATGATTATTATATAATTATAGCCATAGTGATACATCTGTAACAATCACAATAAATGTTGTAAAGATTGATATTTTCAAAGTCAATATGCTATTTGAAATTAAATAAAGCCCACCTGTTGACTGTATCAGGTGTTCAGATAGAGACACTGCCTGTACACACACACAGGACAGTGCACCAACTCTTTATACTGTAAATCTGCTCAGTGTTCCGCCTCTCACCTGAAACTGGGAGGAGACTGTTGATACCAATCTATCCTGCTAAAGGCAAATTGCATAACTGCAGCAGCATGAGCTCATGCCCGAGATGTGTTTGACCACAGCAAGATTTTCTTTTCTTCATGAAACAAACATTGAATGATTTCCAGAAATTGTTGATTGGCTTCATTAAAATCCCCAACACTTTGCTGCTCATGAAATACAGAAATACATTTAACATTACAAATGTACAACTTCTCAGTAATTGAACTACATTTTGCCACAATTAAGCATTCTGTAATAACACTGAAAGTACTTACCCACATTTCCCACAAATGTTTTCGTCTTCATACATAACATCCTAAAGAGCCCCATAATCATGCATAAGAGGTAGACAATAGCATTTCTGTCATACTGTCGAAAGTCTTTTTTAAAAATCCAAATTACTCATCATGCTGTCTGTCAAGAAAGGTATGATGCATTTTTTGGTTTGAACAAGGACTATTACATGTCAAACAGGTCTTAAACAGTATCAAAGTCATAACTCAGGACCCCCAATGACCTAAATAGGCATGACTTTATTTTTTCCCAAACTGATGCATAACAAACTAAAATCAATATAAAAACACACAATACAAAATAAAAATAACACTTCAGTGTTGCGCACAATGAGAACAGTTTGGATTTTAATTGTGGATCTACAGTGAGTAAAAATATATCTAGACAGGAATTGTCTCATTCACAAGGTTGAGCTAGAAAAGCTCTGATTCTCTGCAGGAGCTCTTTCTTCACACTGTCTGGTAGGCTACGAGTGCTGCATAGGAGAGAAACAAAGCGTTGATATATCAGGGTTCAGTAAGAAAAACTATTACTAAATGTACCAAAGAATACGATTGTCTCAACAGAAACTGAACATTTTACATTTGATAGTATCTGTAAAAACATGGGTCAACAATTTGTGGCGTATGTTTACAGAGTAGCTTTTGTGTCTGTGAAGCTCTGACTGAAAGAAATTGGCATGCTGTGTAAGAGAGATTACAATTTCTGCATATTTTGTGAAATTGTACTTTTTTTTCTTCTTTTTTTTTACTTAAAGCCCCAGTGTGTAACGCTTGTTGTAGTTAATTATCAAAATGTGTATTGCCCTTAACATACTTGTCCTTTTTATGAATATTGACCACCACCATCAATTTCAAGTATTCCTATTGACTTGAAATTTTACATTTGCGCTTACATGAACTGGGGTAGACGCTCCATAGTCATGCGCCATCTTGAAATACGTTAGCCGGTAAGGGACATACAGGACATACTGCTCCGCCTTTCACGTTTTCAACTCACAGCTGCTGCTAATGGGTGTCGTCGCTTCCCGGCCCCGGCAAGTTTGAAGAAGGAAACACGGAGGACCACACGTATTCAAAATCCAAATTTCATCCAAATGTTCTTCTTCTTCGCCCAGAATAAGAAAACGGATATTGAAAAGAGCAAGAGACTGGCGTCATCAGGAAAAAAGAGTGAACATTGGAGCTGCTTTGGACGCACACACCAAATTCCAACTAGTTAATTATTTCTTTTTTTGTTCTCTTTCTCCTTTCTGTCGGGTGGCGTGCGTGCCCGCTCGTGGTGTGAAGCGTGCGTCCGCGCCACTCTCTGACATGCACTCCAACAAGATGGCCTTTTGTTCACACACACACACACATTTAGCTAGTTGACATCATTTAAACATAACTGCAGTGACCACTGCTGTCTCTTAAACCGTTCCTCACCAAAACCACTGCGATAAAAGAGAAACGCTTGACTCACCGCTCCCGTTCCCCCATTTCTATCAGCTCTTCTGGTTTATTGCAGCCCTCATCTGCGAGTATTTGCTCATGATCTGTTTCAAACACAAACAGTAACGTTAGCTGTTTCCGTTTGGATTCAACGATTGCAGGCGACTGTGGAAAGAAACACGTTTCATTTTGCTAGATATCAGGGATACGTTACCTTTCATCGAAATGGATCAGCTGATGAACCATAGACAGTATATAGAATGGACGGACAGATCCCGCTGCTCTGGACCAAAGAGCAGGGGGCAGGAAGCTAATATTTTCCAGGGAGGGGAAAGCATCTCCCGCCCTACCATGCCTTACTCTGCCTCTGATTGGCTTACCTGGACATTCTTACGCTAACCCTAACCAATCCTACTCCTTTTGCCTAGACATAATCAACCCAACTAGAGCAGGTGACGAGCCAATCAGAGGGAGAGTAGGGCGGGTCATGCCTTCCCTGTGCATTTGCAATCCTGTGGAAATGCGCTGCTGCCTTCACGTTGCCAAATATTCTGGTGTTAGTCCTTATTTTTACAGTCTATGGGGTTTGGGACATTATTATACATTCATGGTTGGCCATTAACCATTAATATAATACATCCATGTCATTAACTGCCGCGGTTCTTAGTCTTCTTTAGTTTTATTTGCGGCCTTTAGACCAACTTTTAAGAGACATGCTGCCACCTACTGTACCGGAGTGTGTAACATCATGACTATGGTTTATATTACATCGGTTTACTCATCTGTACAAACCTGTACCTATAAAACAAGACAAGACATTCAGAAAACGCAGCCTTCACCATGACTGAAATGGAAGCTTCTCAGACAGAGGAGATATCGAAGATCAGAGTGGAAGATGTTCATCCAGTGGTTGAGTCCCATTTTGAAAGGGTGACATTGGAACAGCAGAAATTGTTGAAGCAAGGTGCACCTGATGATGACACATCAGTATTGTTGGAGATGAAACCCACAGAGACAACTGTTACCCCAATGCCTATGCCCAAACCTAAGCATACGCCCAAACCAACACCTATGCATTTGCCTTCACCTACGGCAAAGTCTACACCGAAACCGAAACTAACAACTACAGTCGCAGTATCTGAAAGGGCAGCTGCTGCCAGACCTGTGCAGAATGCAACAAGCCTAAAACGCGAAATTATCAGGATACTTGTGCGGAAGGTGGTTTTGCTGACCTTTGACAAAGTAAAGGTATACAGAGAGTGGGAAACCATCGCTGAACGCCTGTTCGAAAAAGATATGGGCTGAAGTCAAGGGAGAAGCTCTTCAAATCACCATTTACAATTATAACTACTTCAGCAAGGCCATTTTAAAGGACATGTGCAAGAAGTGGGGCTCTGTACAGAACGTGTTGCTTTCAATGTCTAAACCAGAAGATGACAAATGTAATGCCTCCATCTTCAAAGACAACCTGATGAAACCAAGGAAGCAAAGTGCCATCAGAAGATTCTTCTCCTCCATTCAAAAGTGTGTCCAGAGACTCCTTGAGAATCCAGTCATTGACATGGTGATATTACTTTATTTATGTCCAGTCTTTGATATATTGTAGAGCATGGTCTCTGTAGACAGAGACTAGTGAATAGCCTCTGTAGGCTGGAGACCAGTGATTGATCTCTGTAGGCTGGAGACCAGTGATTGGTCTCTGTAGGATGGAGACCAGTGATTGGTCTCTGTAGGCTGGAGACCAGTGATTGGTCTCTGTAGGCTGGAGACCAGTGATTGGTCTCTGTAGGATGGAGACCAGTGATTGGTCTATGTAGGCTGGAGACCAGTGATTGGTCTCTGTAGGATGGAGACCAGTGATTGGTCTCTGTAGGCTGGAGACCAGTGATTGGTCTCTGTAGGATGGAGACCAGTGATTGGTCTATGTAGGCTGGAGACCAGTGATTGGTCTCTGTAGGATGGAGACCAGTGATTGGTCTCTGTAGGCTGGAGACCAGTGATTGGTCTCTGTAGGCTGGAGACCAGTGATTGGTCTCTGTAGGCTGGAGACCAGTGATTGGTCTCTGTAGGCTGGAGACCAGTGATTGGTCTCTGTAGGATGGAGACCAGTGAATGGCTTCTGTAGGACGGAGACCAGGCATTTTTTAAATATCTCCAATAAATACTAACAATAAACAACACAATTTAAAAAAATAAAAATCTGCTTATCTCTCTTTTTTGACACCAAGATGGCGCCAGTGTGTGTGGCAAGTTGTCTGGTGCAGGGCAAATTGTTTGTGATTTTACTGTTTGTGTCACTGCTTATACAATGTATTGACTCTCTGCTGGTTTATGATCGCCAAACGTTGCTTGATTAACGTCTCGCATTGGAGAAGTCGCCCAAGTCTGACTGGGGTGGTCAACAAACTTTTCTCCCTCCCTTGCTTCCTGCTGAACATACCTGCTCACCTCGTAAGCAATCCCTCATCCCTGGTCCGGAGAAGACGCACTAGACGCGGTAGGAAACGCAGCAGCCAGCTGGTGAAGCTGAAAGCTCACTTAGTGGATTATTCTGCATCTGAACCCGCCATCACCTCTGTTCACTTCAACATCCCTATGTTTCCTGGCGAGCCTTGGATCCGGCCGGCACCTGGCTGGTACCGATTCTCGGCTCGGATATTGAGTGTCCTCGACAACGTTCACCTCGTCTTCCTTGATTTGACGTGTGTGTGTGTGTGTGTGTGTGTGTGTGTGTGTGTGTGTGTGTGTGTTTGTGTGTGTGTGTGAGTGTGTGTGTGTGTGTTTGTGTGCGTGTGTACGCAGAGAGGACAGATAAGCTTGTGCTTACTATTTTTCAGCAAGCGAGAAAGAAAGAGAAACTGCAGCCTTTGCATTGTTCATTGCAGACAATTACTGGCTCGCCATTTGAGAAAAAGGGTGCGTATGTGTGTGAGCTCAGTAACAGTAACAGTGAGTGAGTGTTAGATATAGAGAAATATTTGTGTTATAAGTAAGAAATGCCCTCTGGTTAGCGGTATTAAGCAGCCAAGGACATTGGTGGAAAAGAGGCCTTGCACCATCCCTTGTGAAACTCTTTTATCAAGGATGTGTGGGCTGCATTGCACCTCATCACAGAGCCTACACAGAGTGTCTAGACTTACAGAAGATGATGGAATTCACTATCATGAGCTGCTAATCATAAACTGAAATTGGGATTTTAAAAACACAGCTGTTGTTGGGGAGGATTAGAAAGCATGAATCGGCCTCCAAGTGCATCATGGGCTGATGAGTTCCATTATCTTCTGGTTGTGCTAGAAACCGACAGAAAGGTACCTGTGGTGAGGACTGCTCACAGAGGGTCCACGCTGTGACAGACATTTGCCCCGTTGCTGTTTCCAATGAACAGGGGAGGGGCGGTGGGTAAAAGAAAGAAAGTATGTTTCAGTCCAGGCAAATCAAGACAAAGCTACCGATGAAAAGAAATCCCAAAATGAAAGAAGAGCAGCAAAAGAATCATATGTGAAGGTAGATTTTGTAACCCATGATAACAAAGAATCTGGCTTTTCAAAGTGCACGACTGCTTTGAAGTGATGCAACAAACTGATTGCAAACAGGGAGATACAAAATATGCAATATGATGCATGGACTTCTTGATAACAGTGATATTTAGTAACATACACATAATATAAGCAGCAACATGCTTATTTGGAATGATATTTAGATGCATAATGAATCAATACTGATGCAAAAAAATAGTGATTTCTCATTCCTGTAGCCTACAGTATTAAACAAATATGATGTCATGCTTTCTACATCATAAAACCACAGTTTCTATGCTCCTTTTGTACATTTAGCAGTTTCATGATAGCCAGTATTCCTAAGAATAACACTACAGGGATCACATGAAAACTAGAGTGAGTAAAAGTTAGAGGAAAGTCTATTGGGGGAAAAAAAGTTTTGTAGGACAGAAGTTTTTAGTGTGGAAAAACTGAAAGAGAAAAAGTGACAGCTAGGGCAGAACTGAAAAAGTCATCCAAGAAAAAGAAAGAGGAAATAAAAAGTTAGAAAGAAAGGATTACCCAGTTGTCTTGCAGGAATTTGCTCTGGGACGTGCAAAAAAGAGTAAAAGGCTGGAAAAAGTTCAGAATTCAGAGGGAGGGAGTGTAGAGCAGGTTGTGGAGGTGTAGAAAGGTGTGGCATTTGGGGCACAAGGTGCTGTATGCACTGTCTCAGAGGGGTAACCGAACACCTGGCTTCTCATAGAGCAGCATGTACAGGTAGACGTATACGTTACCGATCGTCGTCGACTTGGTGTACTCCTTTCTGATAGAGGACTGAGGGAACCGGACATGTCCAGCTCATCAGCAGATGACCAAGATGACAGATCCTGACAAAGGTAACATTTACACAAAGAGAGAAAAAGCAAGAGAGAGACACATGAAATACCAGACAGTGGTAGGCAAGTAGCGGCCTGTGGACCAAATATGGACCTTCAACAAAAATATCTGGCTATATGACTTTTCATGAATCTACTTTAAAAAACTAATTAAATACAAAACCTGTTTTCTGTACAGGTAACACCACACAGGTATATAGTAAGTGGAGATGTACCTGTTGACTGCTTGTGATGTCCAGAATCTTGGCCAGCTCCCTGAGGTCTCGGGTTACTTCCTTTAGCAGCAGTTTGAGGTGGTTCCCAAAAACATGAACCTTCTCCTTGGCCTCCAGGCAGTCGCTGCCCTGAGAGTTGACCAGCAACTGGAGGGACATGTCTTGTAGCAAGGCAACTTTGAGCTGTCCAGCAGCTCCTGGCGGATTTGCTGTGGGGATTGTTAATTTGAGACATGAACTCTAAAACAGCAGGAGAACTAGAATTATTTATACATTCCTCTTGTATTTGGAATAGGTGTTATGGTGCTTTGATCGATAGCGTTTAATCAGGATGTATGCCTAAGTTTGCCTGTTAGTGTCCTAAACTATCTTAAATTAAGTGTTTGGTCAAAATACACTGTTTTTATTCATGATCCAATGATTTAATGATGAATGATTTAAAAAATGTAACCCCTATTTTGGTGTATTCATTTTACAGATTTGAAGGCAATAATTTGTTATGTACACAAAGATAGCAATTAAGATGATTAAGATATTATTAACTGCTGTCCAATAGAGGGTAACTGGTAACAGGAAAGACATGATACTGTAGGTTTGGGATGAGAAGCCACTAATGTTTTTATGTGGGAGTTAAAATATGACCCAAAATCTCAGAAATTGATATTGATATTGATAGTATTTATGCACTGTAAAGACTATAGTTCTGTACCGTAAGTGTTTTATGATGCTCGTGGAGAGTGTCACTGTCCTGGATGGGGTCAATGGCAACCACCTCATTCCTCCTGCGGTCAATGTTTTCCAACCAGAGCAGCAGCCCATGGCTCATCTCGTGGAAGTCCTGTTAGTCAGATGTTGATCAGGAAAGTAGAGATTCAACTGCATGGTTACACCTCTATGAAACAATCTAACATTAACATTCAGAACAACTCTCCTAATTTTGAGGGTCTAATCATGATTTCTGGCACTTACTTGACATTGCATGAGAGCTTCCTGTAACGAAGACCTCCACTTGTCCAGTGAGCTCCCCAGTTTGTCCCAGTGGATGTTCATGTCTTTCAGTTTGGCTTGCAGCTCTCGGGACTCCTCTGTGTCTGACTGCATGAACTCAGCACTGCATAGGTTGATGGACATCACGATAGCCTTGCGTTTATCAAACGCCTTCTGCAGTTCCTGTAGACATTTTACAGTTAATGAATGCAGTCGTCCACAGCAACGCACAAAGGATGTAACACAAGCGTGTAAACCAACAAAGCTGACCACAGGCATCAAGTTGCTATGGTGAACCTTCAATCAATTTGCAATCAGAAAGCCAATTGAGTAAGAGGAATTGTCAACATAGAATTAGGAGATGGCAAATGATGTTAAAACACCTTTTGATTCCAACTAAACCAACATGTTGGAAATAATAAGCGCTGAGGCTGTGGACTAAAAAAATTATATATTATGTAAGCTGAGTTCACCCACTGTATCCCACTGGATAAAAGCTGAGCAACATTTTGCATTGCTACTTTTCATACACATGAATTTAAATGTATGGTAATGTAGGATATATGCATGCAGGATAGGTTGGGGTGCAGTATTACCTGATGTCTGAGACTCTGAGCTACTGGGATCTGCCAGTCCAGACACCATGTCTTCTTCTTCCTTCAGCTCAGAGCCCATCCTCTTCACTGTGTCAATACTGCCCCGACACTCACCCTGACCCAGCAGCCGCATCTACAGAATGGATGTGTGTTAGGTTACAGGTTACACATACTATTTTGTATAGTGCAGTCCATGTAAGCAGATTATATTACATATTTCAGGATAAGACATACAATTCAACCTTATGACAAATAATCTTAAACTGGTATATCAAGAAAGTCTCTAAAGGTGAAAATAATATTACTGGCTGGTGATAAGCTAACAAAATATGACTGGACATTATTTAAAAACATAAATAAGTTTTTTAGGTCTGCATATTAATAGACAAAACCAAATTAATTATCACTTTATGTACAGTTCGGTGCAATAAACAAGGTTTAATGAAATGTTTTTTTTTTGCCTCATTTAGCTCTAAGAGTAACACATACATATCCCACATACGACGCATCCAGTTCTGTGCTTGTGGGTGTGCGGCTGGTTATTTTTGCAGATCATGATCAAATATGGTATCGTAATGGTTAATTGAAATACTCTCTACAACCCCCAAAAAAGATAAGGCCCCGTTCAGACAATTCAATTCAATTTTATTTTATTTATAGTATCAAATCATAACAGGAGTTATCTCAAGACACTTTACAGATAGAGTAGGTCTAGACCACACTCTATAATGTACAAAGACCCAGCAATTCCCGACATTCCAGGAATTCCCCCAAGAGATCAATGCAACAGTGGCGAGGAAAAACTCCCTTTTAGGAAGAAACAACGGACAGACCCAGGCTCTTGGTAGGCGGTGGCTGACACAGCCGGATGGGGGCAATAACAGTCACAGAACAGAATTGTGAAATTGTGGTTGTAGGGGCGTAGCAGGGGGCAGCATGGCATAGCAGGGAATTGCGGCAGAATCCCGGCCACAGCTGGAACCATGATTTTGGTGACCAACTAATCCCGGGACATCATCCTGGGTGAAAAGAAACAAAGACTCCGGGGAACAAGCTCCCAGGGCTAGGTTAGTAACACGCATTTCTTGGACATGGATGCACAGAAATGGGAACATAGAGGAGAGAGAAGCTCAGTGTGTCAAAGGAAGTCCCCCGGCAGTCTAAAACTATAACAGCATAACTAAGAGAGACAAGCTAAAGAGAGGTGCCCGGTCGGGCTTCGAACTCTCCCCACCCGGATCGGGTTGTATCGGCCAGCCTCCCTCTACTTTGATTATGTCATTGATTATATGATAGATGAATCTAACAACTATGAAGAGAAGCAGGTTGGCCGGGTTAGGCGGACGCTGCAACTCACTCCCTAAATATAAGCTTTATCAAAGAGGAGGGTTTTAAGTGTACTCTTAAATGTGGTGACGGTGTCTGCCCCCCGGACCCAGACCGGGAGCTGGTTCCACAGGAGAGGAGCCTGATAGCTGAAGGCTCTGGCTCCCGTTGTACTTTTAGAGACTCTAGGAATCACAAGTAACTCGGCATTCTGGGAGCGCAATGCTCTAGTGGGACAATAAGGTACTATGAGCTCTTCAAGATATGATGGCGCTTGACCGTTTAGAGCTTTGTAGGTCAGGAGAAGGATTTTAAATTCAATCCTGAATTTTACAGGAAGCCAATGCAGAGAAGCTAATACAGGTGAAATATGATCTCTTTTCTTAGTTCTTGTCAGAACACGTGCTGCAGCATTCTGGATTAGCTGGAGAGTCTTAAGGGTTTTATTTGAGCATCCTGATAATAAGGAATTACAGTAGTCCAGCCTGGAAGTAACAAATGCGTGGACTAGTTTTTCAGCATCGTTTTGAGATAGGATGTTCCTAATTTTGGCAATGTTACGAAGGTGAAAAAAGTAACTCCTAGATTTCTGACAGTAGTGCTGGAGGCCAGGGCAATACCATCCAGAGTAACTATATCTTTGGATAATGAGGTTCGGAGGTGTTTAACATCAGAAAATTGTAGGTCATCCATGCTTTTATATCTTTGATGCAGGTAGGTATAGTTGGGTGTCATCTGCATAAAAATGAAAGTTAATTGAATGTTTCCTAATAATATTGCCTAGGGGAAGCATATATAAGGTAAATAGAATTGGCCCAAGCACTGAGCCTTGTGGAATGCCATGGTTAACTTGAGTTAACCATGGCGAGTACCTGGAGGATTTATCATTAATATTAACAAATTGAGATTGATCAGATAAATAGGACTTAAACCAGTTTAGTGCGATTCCTCTAATGCCAACTAAGTGTTCCAGTCTCTGGAACAGGATGGTATGGTCAATAGTGTCGAAAGCAGCACTAAGATCTAGTAATACAAGTACGGAGACAAGTCCTTCGTCTGAGGCAGTTAGAAGGTTGTTAGTAATTTTCACCAGTGCCGTCTCTGTGCTATGATGCATTCTAAATCCTGACTGAAAGTCCTCAAAAAAACTATTGCTATGTAGAAAATCACATAACTGATTGGCGACTACCTTCTCAAGGATTTTGGAAAGGAAGGGAAGATTAGATATAGGTCTATAGTTGGCTAAGACCTCAGGATCTAGGGTGTTTTTTTTCAGAATAGGTTTTATCACAGCTACTTTAAATGACTGCAGTACATAACCTGTTAGTAAAGATATATTAATCATATCTAGTAATGAAGTATTAACCATTGGTAGCACTTCTTTAAGTAGCGTCGTTGGGATGGGGTCTAAGAGACAGGTAGAAGGCTTAGCTGAAGAGACCTTTAACATTAATTGTTGAAGGTTTATAGGGTAAAAGCAGTCTAAGTATATGTCAGGTCTTGTCGTTCTTTCTAGCAGTCCTGTGTTTAAAGGTGAACCGTTAGAACTTGTGGGCAAAAGATGATTAATTGTATCTCTAATTGTTATAATTTTATCATCAAAGAAGCTCATGAAGTCGTCACTACTCAGAGCTGTAGGAATAGATGGATCAATAGAGCTGTGACTCTCTGTCAGCCTGGCTACAGTGCTGAAAAGAAACCTTGGGTTGTTCTTATTTTCTTCTATTAGTGATGAGAAATAGTCTGATCTGGAATTTCTAAGGGCCTTCCTGTAGGTTTTCAGACTTTCTTGCCAATCTAAACGAGATTCTTCCAGTTTGGTGGAACGCCATTTACTTTCAAGTTTTCGCGAGATTTGTTTTAGTTTGCGAGTTTGGGAGTTATACCAATTCCTTTGCTTCATCATCTTCTTTTTGAGAGGAGCAGCAGAGTCTAAAGTCATCCGTAGGCAGGTCGTAGTACTGTCTACAAAATTATCAATTTGGGAGGGACTGAAGTTAACATAGAGGTCCTTACATTAAGGTACGACATTGAGTTAAATGCTGTTGGAATATTTTCCTTAAATTTTGCTATAGCATTGTCAGATAGGCATCTAGTGTAGAAGCTTTTATTTAGTTTTGTAAAGTCGGGTAGTAAGAATTCGAAAGTTATTAAGAAATGGTCTGATAATAAAGGATTCTGCGGGAATACTATTAAATCTTGAATTTTGATACCTGGACCGATGAACATAGTCAACCAGGAAAGATGAACAAACATATCACATCACTCCCTTAAAACAGGGGCGGCATTTGAAATGCGTACTTAACATAGTATCTGCCATAATGTCTCAAGTGCCAATGTGGTCTCCCCAAGTGGCCCTCTAGTTGGCTAATGTGCCCTTTAAGACCAAGTCTCATTGTGTGTACAGTTGGGGGCTACTTCTGCTTGCAAGTACACCCCACCAAACACAGCAGGCAGGAGCCTGTTTACACCACTGCAATCTTCATCCTCTGAATTCTAAATACTGACTGCCACATTTCAGATAATAGCTTTGTTGAATTGCATGGCCATACATGTATTTATTTTGAAGCTGCATCTAAAGACTCTGTATTAATTCCATTTTATTTAGGCTTTGTAAGATGTAGGATGACTTGAAATAAGACATGCAGCATTTTTTATGGGATTCAAACTACAAGCAATCTGAATTGCTGTATGTTGTAAGTGAATATCCAGATTATTTACACATACATTTATTCATTTGGCAGACACTTTTGTCCAAAGAGTGTAGAATCAGACAGATCATATTTAGACCACAAGAGGGCTTCATATACCCATGCTTTATAGGAGACAGTGACTTTGACATTGACAGTGACTCTAATATTAAATGTATTAATAATGTCTGTTGTGGTGAGTGTGTGTACTTTTATGTTTTTCATGTATAATATTTCCTTCAGTGCTTGTTTTCAGTCTTAGAGGAATAATTGACAAACCCTAAAGGTGTTTTTTTTAATTTTAAAGTATGTGAAATTGTTAACACGAAAAAATATACTATTCAACAGGAAACAAATAAGATGCATATATTTTGGTGAGCTGACCTAGCTCTTTGTGTATTGACATGGCTGTACGAGATGGCTGGACAGGCTGGTTGATGATTGGAATGAGTAAATTTCAAATCTCCACGGAAAAGTACGGTTAACGCAAAATATTCTCTCTTGTCACCTGTGATACATCTAACCCAGGGTGCGAACTACGGGGGAGCTGAGCTCGGCTCCCCCTAATAAGACATGGGCTCCCCTGAAAACGTGATTTGTGAAATTTGCAAACATGTAATTCATTCATGCATGACGACAATTTAAACCTAATTCACTTTAATAAAGAAAACTATACATGCTATTGTTGTCATGAGCATCAAGGCGTGGTGGCGCTGCGTTGCAAATTCAACTCATGTTTAGTACATGTTAACTCAAAGATTCGTAGAAAAAATATAAACGTTGGAGGCCATTAATCGGCGCGCAGAGTCCTTGAAATCCATTCTGCAGTTAGCATCATATAGCCATGGCAAAAAGAAAACAATTGATTTTGGTTTTACTAAGAAATTGTGTAGCGATGACGTTAATAGCACGACCAATTCACCTGCTGCAAGCCCTGTTGGCACACCTCCCACCGGGGTGACAACGCAAGAAGAAGCTGAGGAAGTAACATCCTCTCTGGCTGAAGATGGTGGTGGTAACAGCTCGTCAGAGGCCGGTCACGATCCTAATCCCTCTTGCTCCTCTCTCCCGTTAAATTGGAACAGCCAGCAGTGGAGAGACTGGAAGAGCCGATGTACATGGCTGTTTGTTAACCCATGTGTCGTATTTAACCCTTGAGAGAGATTATCTATTGATTGATGGAATAGCTGACAGTATAACACTTTTGCATCTTGAGCAAAGTCACACTTGGCCATTGGCTGCATCCTTTGGTTTTATTCAGAATAGATGCAAGTAACAGTTGCATGTTTTTCACTTCACCTTTTCACATTTTTATAGCAAAGTTCTTGTTGGTTATTTTCAGGCTTATCAAGTGTAACTCCCAATACACTTTTATTTGCAGAGTAAAGGTGAAGCCCAAATGGAACATGTTAGATGCTATTTCCCCTGCAGGGAGATCACGAACTAAAAAGGAAGTATTGCTCCTCCAAAAATACTGTAACTACAGTCTGCACACACTGTGGAAACACAGCACTTTGTTTAAATGCTGACACGCTGCTGGCAAAACGGTTAAGGATAGAAGCTTGGGGTGTGTCGCTTAGGCCTATTTGAACAGAGGAATTATGGTATTCTTCGGTAGCCTGAGTAACTTTAACCGTTGTTCATGTGAAATCTCAAAGACAGCCTGATGCTTTGTTTATAGAGTATTTGTGGGTGGCTGTTTGCTGTTTGACCTATCAATTCCTGCCGTTAAAGTATAATATAGGTAAATCCTGTATAGTGCATACAATTGTAGCTGTTATGTATCTTTGTAAGTCATTGTAAGTCGCAAGCGCACGACCCCCCCCCCCCCCTCTATGTTAGGCCTGCGACAGACTTGCTGCGTGGCGTGAGCGTGGCGTTTCTGTTGCGTGTCAGCTGTGTGGATTTTTCTGTCTTACACACCAGAAACGTGTCTGACGCGGCGCTGCTGCTGAACACATGTATGTTTCCCATTGATTTACTGCACTCAAGCAGTAGTATACTTCATGTTAAACAAATATATTCTGATCTGATTACAGCAAAGACAACGTCGGCAGTATTCACGGCAAAATAGGCTCCAGAATATTTGGTTTTGTATTGACAGGTGCAGTATTTAAAAATCGATAATAAAAAAATATATGTTTTACATCTATATCTGCATTTATGTCAAAACCTAGAGACTTTCAAACATCAAAATGTAATTTATTAATATGTATTTGTGTCAAAATGACATATAAACATCTTTTCCTATTCCATTTTGCCTGGAAACGCTTCCAACACGCTTGCGTGTCGTGTGAAAAATAGGCGTTGATCCTATTTCTAGCAGGCACGTGTTGAGACGTGCGTGTCACGCAGGCAGTTTGCAAGCTCTATCCTGTTAACATGAGAGCTGAAATAAAAACGGACACGCCACGCAGCTGACACCGTTACGTCACGCAGCCAGCCTGTGGCCGGCCTTATCAATTGCACCTGACTGCAGTACGCAGATCGGGGTTGGGCTAAATGTATATATAAATATATAAATATATATATATATATATATATATATATATATATATATATATATATATTATATTATATTATATATTATATCTATTATATATATATATAGATTATAATAAATAATGATATTTTAAGCACCTACGGACATAATATATATTATATATAGGTATATATAGCTGTATATATAGATTATAATAAATTATATTTTAATTATGAAAAAAGATATAGATTATAATAAATAATGATATTTTAATTATAAAAAAGGAAAAGAAGAATGGGGTTGGGTTTAGGAAAAGAAGAACTGGTTAGGATTAGGTTGGGTTAAGGAGAAAAGAACGGGGAAAGCAAACATGACTCATGGGAAACGAGCCCCGGTCTCTGGGCGACGTGACTGCGGGAAATGAGCCTGGGGTGAAAGCATGGATGTATTAAGAGGTGAAAAGTCCTGTGTTTTTCCCTCAGACACACATTCTTCCTGCTATTGGGCAAGTGGGCGGAGTCAAACATTTAGCTCCACCCACGTTGAGCCACTCCCCGATCTGCGTACTGCAGTCAGGGCTTACTCGGCCTTATAGTTCGAACACTGACCTAACCCTAACAGAGTGCTAGAGTGCTTCAGTAACAAGCAGCAGAGGATTTTTGTTGTAGTCTACTGGTCAACTACTAGTTGAGAATGAGTGTCACTGTATGAATGTGTGATTATTGTAGATGTAGAAATGTTATGTTTACTTTTTATTCTTGCACCAGCAAATAGCTGAAAGAACTTTTCTGTGCTATGATTGCAACACATCGTCATTCAAAAACTAGCCATATTTGAGAAATTCAAAAGTGCTGGTATAGTTAGCCCTTGCACAAATGAGGCAGTAGGACAAGAGCTGTCATTTACCTGCTTTATAACATCAGTGTTTTTATCGGATCTAAGTGATGACATTGAGGCAGATTTATTCAAAGTGGGAAGTGTTAATATCTTGAAGTAATTTTCTGTCAGCATCCACAAACGGACATATTTGCTTTTCTTCGCTCGTCATTAGAAGTTACATCTCAAATTAGAAAATCCACAGCCTTTTCACCTCATATCTATTTAGAAATATGGTGTTTGTTTGAGATTGGTGAAACATGTCATCCGACTAAATCAAATGTGATCATCTGTTTATATACAGTATTCCACTGATCCACCATGAAGTTTTTTTTCAGTTTGGGAAATGTGCTTTTTGCGGAAATAGCCCATTGAGGTACAGACATAAAACAGCTAAAATCCAGCCTTCTTTCTGTTTGCTATCTACCACTGCATAGTCTACACACTTGAGAGGAAGCGACAGCACTAGGGCCCCTCAGGGTACGATTGTGGTGACCAGGCTTTGTGCCTGTCACAGTGTGACATTTACCAGCAGTGTCTGTACTCACAGAAGAAATCAAATGTGATTGTGTAGCATTTGGGATGAGCCAGGGATCTAGAAACAAATGTACAGTTATCGCTAATTTTGGAAATGTAGGGTGATTGTAATGTTTTTGTTTTTTTTTATAACGAAAATTGTGGTTTAATGCAGGAGGGGAGCCTCAGTCTGGACCTTTGAGTTGCCGCTAATAAATCAAAGAACAAGAATGACATTAAATGCAGTCAATTAAAAGCCATCGATAGTTTTGCAATCCTCTGCGGATGTTGAAGTGACTGTGATATTGTAAAGACAATAGTAACACCTGCAGCTTTCGCACAAAGCTGTACTTTATAGCTTCAGCCCGTCCCTAACTCCACGACTCCCAGATTACACCCCCTCTCAGTCTTTTATGTGCAGAGGCACACACCTGGCTGTTCAAATCGTATGTATGGTGGTGCATCACCACTTGTCTAGTCAAAGGGCTGTTTCCAGCTGTGTGCACACACATTTCATTGTGTGATAGTGCAACTGCACATATAGAGGATGTGAGATAAACTCCTATCACACTTGTGTGCATTCTGTCAGATTGGCTGATTGCGGCCAGACTCTCAAGTGCTGTGTTGATATCATGTCAGTAAAAAAGCACTACAGAATGGAAGTTAAAAAGTGAAAGGCACAGATCCATGCTCTCATCATGCATCACTCTTAGTCTTGAATAGCAGATTGTTGGAGGCTGGAAGAAGGTCCAATGAGACAGATTAGAGTTAAGTATGTGAGAGAAGAAAGTCTGTCTCCAGTACTAGGCTACAAGTCTGTCTTTTCACAAAGTGCCGATGTTAAAGGTTACTTCCAAAGTTCTTGAATCCTGTCTTCTTCTTGGTAATCGTTTTAACGTCTTTCTCTCAGGCTCTATTGGAGGCTGACTTTTACTGGTGTAACAAAAACAATCATAATAAATAGTACATTGTATCAATGCTCAGCTCTTACAGTCCTAAATCTTGAATTTCTAAGTCTGCATGTTCTTCCCATCTTTTCTTTTGGTTGTTCTGGTTTGTTCCCAAACTGAACATTAACTGAACAGAGACTCAAAATCATCAACAGGTGTGAACGTGTTGGATAGGCGCCATCCCCCGTGACCATGAATAGAAATGAGTGGGTAAAAATAATAAATGAATGAATGATTGAACCTTTGTAGGTAATTGTCTTCACATTTCAATACATTGACTAGTCAATTCCTCAGCGTTGAATGTGGAAATGCATGGCGCAGACAGAAGAAGACTGAATAACCATCTGTTTATTATTTAAAAACTATATAATCAATATTTTTGTTTACCTTTGACAATAATATATTAGTCATGGTCTGGAATGAGAGTGGTCTGGACACCAAGATAGTCTGGTGAATGCACCTCTATCTTTTTTGTGTCCTTGTTCTCCCATTTTCTCACTTGCGCACACAAAAAAAGAAGAAAAGAATTGACATCCTCCTGAAAGTGGATGTCATGATAGCCCCTTGTCTTTTCCCATTGATTGAACACGTAGCAACAGCGTCTACGTCGGCCCATCTCATCCCACTGGGGTATTGGTTTTGTGAATGAAGTGGCCAACTCCCAGATGGTAGTATTGATATGGCCGGGAGGACAGGGCACAATGTATGAGCCATCCTGCCTCTGCATCCTCTGTCGTCCATTAAGCCCGTCTCCTGCTAACGCATGGGTAATGGCCTATCTGTACACCATAATCAGATAGACACACACATGCACATTGAGTTTAAAAAGCCATCAAAATAAGACACACAAACAAGCACACACACAGCGAGCATCCACATTGACACAGCTGCGGCCATTATTCGCAGCAGTAGGTCTTGGGGTGGGGGTTAATGGGAAAAAAATGGCAGTCAGAACTACTATATCTCCTCTGAGGTGGCTGTTTCAGAAGGCTCCGCATGTGTAACAAATTCACAGGAGTCGTTGATTTAAGTTATGGCAGGCTGAGTTCTGAGTGCAGTTTACTTTCATCTGCACCGATAAGCAATTTCAATCATGACATTGTTTTTTCTTTTTCTTGTCCTCTGCGTCTCCATCTTCCCGCAACGACAGCTAAACCTTTTAGCCACCAAAAAAAACACCTATCACACACACACACCGCGAGCACACGCACACGCACACACACACACACACACACACACACACACACACACACACACACACACACACACACACACACACACAAAAAATTGAATTGAACAGTACCTGTTTTCCCCCCCTATAATTTCAGCACTAACATTTTAGACAGCAAAGCAGAGTTTATTCAAGTTCTGACAGTTAAGGATTTCTGTCAAGGGCACACATACTTTCATCACTTTCATTATTAATAGAATAAGTCTCCAATTTGGTTTTAAAAGTATTTGTTTCATTGGGTTTTGTGTCCATACTTAACTGAAACAGCACATTAGTTGTTCAATTGCCTGTGCTTTAAGTTAGGTTAAATATTGGGAACAGCACCGAGTTACATTGTGATCAGTTATGCAGCTTAAGTAATGTTTAATCTTGACCTTGGACATATTTGAAAATATGCTTGATTTCCATCATGAGCTGCAGTAGCTTGGCCCCACAGGCTGCTGGACGACAGGGGCCCGTTAAGGAAAGGTAAATCTAATTAGGAGTCTGTGTGCCTCGCTGGAGGGGGAATAGACAGTGTTACAACATCATTATGCTTCTGTGACCCCGACACAGGGCAAATGGTTGGATAAGACTTTAACATGATGCTTAGACTACTTATATACAAGCAGTTTTATGTTTCTGGACACTCTGGTAGGTCAGAGACAAGAAGTGCTGTATCGTAAGAGAGGTCTGTGTGCGTGCATACGTATGTGTATGTGTATGGGGGTGGACACTGTTCTCAAAGCAAACATACAAATAGTTTCATATTTGAATAGATCCTGACATTAAATCATGTTTTTTCCCCATCATTCCTTGCAGCCCGTAAGCCAGAAATAAACGTATTTGTGCTATTTGTGACCACTTAGTTTTCTGACCACTTATAGTGATTGATGGAAATCATTGTTGAACAACTAATAACTCCTTCTGGGCATATCCAACATGACACACACTAGTAGATATGTGGGTGCATCCGGATCACGATCAGACTTATCAGATATGACATTTAGAAAAGCACAGGCTGCTCGAGAAATAAAGAGCAAGACAGAGACGCAACACATGTAGCCTAAAGCACTTATGTACTGTAGGAAAGAATCAATTAATTGCCTAAAAAATTAAGGCCGCTGCTTCCCTTGAACTGCACTTGTAATAAACTGGTGGGAAATGTTAAATTCATCATCTTATTTCAAATTCATCTTTCAACTGTTCTTTTTCCTAACATCCTTGTTTATTTATCATCATAACTCGCTGTTCCTTTTCTAAATGGACCAAAGTGCAGTACTTGACAGGAATGATTAGTTTTTTCTCAAGAAGAAAAGTTTAGTCATAGATAGTCCTCAATTTAGAAATCTTTAATCAACTTGCCCTGTTCAGGCATAATGGGATTGCGTCAAATTACTTGTACACGTCTTGTGACTGTGTGTACCTCTGTGTGTGGGAATATACTCACGCCTAGGCCTAGACGTATGAAAACCAGGTTGATTTGAAGTATGAAATGGATTTCTTTTGGCTCCTGGTGTCAACAGTCTGAACTATGATGGGGCCACAGCAGCCTGCTGGTAATGTTGGTAATGTGTTGGCGTTGTGTCACAGCCACAGCTGTACTTACTGTCCACCGTAACACCGGAGTGATGACGGCAGTTGACACGGACCGTTGAGCATCAGTCACTAAACCACTCTCCCACCCCAGGAACACTTTGTGCCACTGCTGTCAAATTACACATGTAGACAGAGGCATTGGAGGAGCACTCTGTGTGATTAGTCATTCCACTTGGCAGCTGTATTTTGACACATGCAAAAACAATCACAGTCATCGCCAGTCACAGATGCTCAGATGCTCTGTCAAAAAGAGAGAAAGGGAGGGAGAAAGACTTACATGGAATAAAAATACCTACAACAATCAAGTTATGGGTTTAGCACTACTGAATAAAATTGTTTAGGCCAATACTTGTAATTATACAAAATTAGCTATTTTCTTATAAAAAAAAAACAATCAAGCTTTGGTTTGAAATTCACATTTGATCACATCATGCTCTTTCAATACAGCATCATTTTGATATTACAAACACTGACAGACGGGTGATAAAGAAAATAGAAAAAAACAACAACATATGGTCTCAGTAAGGTGTAGGGTCACCACAAACCCTCAAACAGCTTCAATGCTCCTTGTTCTCCAAGCTCCAAAACTCTTCCAAAAACACCATTCTTCCAAAAGATATTCCCTCTGTTGTGAGTCGGTTGATGACATTGTTGGAGAACGTTGTCTAACATCTCAGTCCAAAATCTCCCAATTGTGTTGAGGGTTCTGGTGACTTTAAAGTAATGTATATGATTTGATTATATCATATTCACAACTCCTCATGTTCTATATGGATGGAGGCATGTGCATCAATTCTGTCACCCCGGCTATATATTTACTAGAGTACAACATTTAAAGGTACCCTTTGGAGTGTTACACAACTAGTAGCACTATGGAGCAATTCTTTTGGTTCCCCAGTTTGTTTGTCCTGTGTACATACATCCTTGTGCATATATGGGCTACATAATGCACATACCTGCCTATTGTGTTATACTACTTCAATGATCTAGAGGTTGCTGTAATGCACTAAAAAATGCAGCAAAGCGTCAGCCAAGGAAGGGAAGAAGAAGACTGCTCGCATGTAAAATGGATGTAAACAATGCACGTGTCAAAACATTGTCTTTGAAATTAATTCAAAATGTATGTTAGGCCTCAAGGATATACATAAAGTGTGTCTTTGTTTTGTGGCTTGTCATTTTTAGTGTCTTTATGTTTCAGTCTGATCAAGTGTTGATCATACACCATAAAGCAGGGGCGGATTGGCCATCTGGCAATTCTGGCAAATGCCAGAGGGGCCGGACCATTGTTTTAATGTGGGCCGGTCAGATTGGGTCAACCGAACCAATCAGAGGTTACTCAAATTGGGACATTCAGTCAAATCAAGCACGTCACCTGCAAACGGGATCTCCGTTTGCTGACGGGCGCAGCTTCGCTGGAGCTCCGACTGCTGTCTGTCCGCGCGGCCGCCTGACGGCATCAGTATTAAATTGACACAGTTCATTACCGGTTAAAAATGTCTCGTTGTCGCGTTATAGCAGTCCAATTCAGTGTTTTGGTACAGTTGGTTTTAACATCTGATGTGAAGTGTAGGCCTACAGGAGTACACATGACAACCCTGAACAAGCAGCATCGTTCTGCTCACTATGAAGGTTAAACTCTGCAATTAATCCGCGGTGCACATGTATGCCTGAACTGTGGTGGTCCATTACACTGTAGGCTATATTCAATATCACTGATAATTTATGATCAATAGAACATATAAAACATTACACTTCATTATGTTTTGTATCCATAACATGATTGTATTATTGTTCAATTTAGCAGTAAAAGCAGTAGCCTATGTAAGTCAATCCTACATTTTTCACAGTGGGAGCAAAACGTGCTCCTTGGGGAAAAAAAGTTACCATAAAGCCCTGTTCATGCTGTGTGTTGTCGTATCCATGTCCCGGATGTGAAAGCCCCTTTACTGGACTACTGAATATAATAATATTCCATTATATTTTGTATTTTGAATTGTTACCTGCCACCAGAATTTTGTGATTTCCTTGCCATAAATATAGACATTTTTACCATAAACTGGTGGCTAAAAATGTATCAGAATGCAAGAATTGAAGTCTTTTACCCTCAAAATGTCTTGGGGGAGGACCCCCAGACCCCCACTGCTGTTTGTGTTCCACCAAAGGCCAATTCTGAGCAAGGAACAACCCTGAAGTATAATCACAGACATAAATATATATATTTAAATTGCAGAGTTAGAGATTTAAAACAGATGAAAAGATGGAGAAACAGACAGACAATATGTGCAGTGTCAACAGAGAGAAACACGGACAAACAAACAGACAGACAGTGACAACAAAGAACAACATACTGTAGAGAATGACAGTAACAGCATACAAATGGCATAAATAGGCAGTATGTGTAAATTTGTTATAAATGTGTGCTCTTTGAAAAGTAGTAAGCATTGTTTGCCAGTTACTTACATAAAATATTTAAAAATCTGTTACATAAGGTACTGCTTATATTATTTGTGCCATAAAGCACTATTGTGCAAATAAACCATCTTAATTGTGACAAAGCAAACAAGAAATCTCTCAGCCTTACACTAGATCTGTGTACATCTGTGTGCTAGCTGAGATCCAGATCTAAGAGCGCAGTACAATTTGATTTTAATCACAAGAGACAATCAATCACACTTAATCAGACATCATATGGATGGATCAAGCCTCACTGTTGCATTTTTACATAGTACCAGCGGACGCATACACACACACACACACACACACACACACACACACACACACACACACACACACACACACACACACACACACACACACACACACACACACACAGTCTGCAGATATGACCACATCTCTCTGCTAGCCACACAGATAGTTTTTATCTTATTTCTTATTTGTCCATGTTTTGAGAATATTATTGAGACTTCTTCCTCCATTAATGGTTCATACATCCCATGACATATAATGGATGTGAAGGAAATTTTATTTGTTTTGTTTACAGCATTGAAAAAAATACACTTCAAATTTTGAAGTAACATTTAGGTTTATGCTAGTACGCAACAAGCCCTGCAAGCTGATATGCTCATTTTGAGACTGTTTACCCAACATTATTGCTATTATTTCCTCATCTCTTCATCAACTAGATGAGTCTAATGACTACCACAAAGGTGACCAGCATTGTTCAGCAGCGGGTGAGAGAAAAGAAATGTGGAGGATGATGAATAATAGCCCAGCTGGTCGCGTTAGCTGCAATTAGCCCTTCTGAAATCCCACAATTATGCAGGGAAAAGCTGACACTCACAATGCCACAATGCTGCTGCTGAATCAATACATAATTGTAATAATTATCATCCTGGTGTCATTTGTGGACACGTCCGACACTTGCAGAAAAGAAGATTGAATTGGATAAACACAGAGGGATGAATGCCAGAGAGATTTCACCTCTTCAAGTGCAGCATTAACAACAAAAGGTAGCCTCAATACCTCGTATGAGCAATGACGGGGGGTCGACTCAATAGCGGTGATGAGTCAGCCTGACTACTTATGGCCAGAATGGACTTCGCAAACACTCTGGAACCGAGCCACTGTACACCACAGTAAGAGTCAAGTAAGAGAGGATGCATGTCACATTCTGCTAAACCTTAAAATCAGATCATTTATAAAAGTAATTCACATCCAGAACTCTGCGGAGTGCCCTGCTTAATATGTATATGATATATACATATGATGTATATAATATGACCAAAAGGATTTTTTGTATGTCCCCTACAAAATTTAACTTTAACTTTTAATTTACAATAACATAATGTTTACATTTCAAATTAGGGTATTGCTTTGCTTTCCCTTTCCCTTTATTACCTATGTAGTGTTAAAAAACTTAAAGTTAAGTTAAAAAAATGACAAACCACCTGAGATAACTCAAGGCTGGACAGGCGGCGACATCTGGTAAATATGTCATTGTTGTTTAGGTAGCGTCAAAATACATTTTAAAAGCTGTCTTAAACGTACAATACTGTGTAACTTTCTGCTGCTAGGGGTCTCTCAACCAAAACAATGGATTGTAAACGGACCTTTGATGACGTTGGTAAGTTGCGTGGAATTACGGGAGTTGTAAACACCTTCGCTGATTAGAATGCATCTGTTTACGGACACGTTTACCCATTCAAATGTATTCACTTTACGTGTAGTAACGTTTATTCATGTCATTCTAATAACATAGCTGCATTTTCCTCAACATAATTACGTTTTTCTTGATTCAATCTGTATTGGTAGCTGACCAGTTAGCTAGCTAGTGAGCCAACAAGCTAACGTTAGCCAGCAGCTAAAACACAGTGACTATCACAATATATTTCACATGTCACTGTCACCTTTTGAATGGTTTCAACACCACGGGTTTGTTGTAACGCTAGCTAGCTACTCAATGAGCCTGAGAGACAGGTGTGGGTGCTGGTGGGGATTGCCGGGGGAATCTCCGATGGCCGATGTGAACATCTCCAAGCTGCCCGATCTCCCCCTTCACTTTTCTTTAATCTTAACTATTCGTTTTGGTGCTTGTTGGGTTAATTTAGCTAACTGTAAAGACAGCTAAACGCGAAGCGGTGAGAAATTCGGCAGGGAGGAGATTTTTGGTACGAACACCGGTAGCTAGCGCTAACGGAGACTAGCTAACATTAGCTATGGATGGCCGCTGTTGCGACTCGGATCTGGGTCTGATATGGTCTGTTTCCCGACGCTTCATTAAACTGCCGTTAGTGTCGTAAGCACCAGGCACCGGAATTAAGTGCTGTATAGTACTTATACTGTATGGATTGCTGTAATGGTGGCTGGCTGTTGGCTGGCTATGGGCTAACGGTATCTGGCTATTGCTACATGTCCCAGCACCAAACAAATAGCCGGGACGGCTGTGTTGTCAGCTGTTATCCCAGGCAGACAGACCGGGTGCTAGCTGGCTAAATTAGCATTAGATTAGTCGTCTTATCTATACAGTTAACATTAACATTACTGGTAAACTCATTCGTGGGTTAGCCCAGCGCTGCTTTTATCCGTGGTGAAAACAATCATGCTACTAATAACTTTATGAGCATGTTGAACGATGTGGTAACCCTATAATGTTATCCACCAAGCATTAGCTAGCTAGCATTAACGTTAGCTACTTGTCAACCAACACATTGTAGTAATGTTAAACTGGATCGATATTGATATGTATCAATAAATAAGATCTCTGCTGTATTACTGTGTTGCAAAGTGGTATGTTATTAATCACAAAATGATGCTGCGTGGCAGAAAAAGCAGTATTGTGGTTAGGAGTATTTTTTTCTGTGACATTGTATGATTTACAATTACGCTCAAATGTATCATCTGGGTGCCGTGTTTTGAAGGAAGTTACGAGTAACTAGAGGGTGAAAGGTTATATGACGCCACTGACAGGCGACTAGGAAGGAAAGGAAACGTGACGTGTCTGAAAATAAAATAACAGATTTCTCTGGGTTTGAAGTTTGGTGGAAACATTTGGGAGAGTGTAACTACACATCTCAAAAAAATATATAACATAGGTATGGTCATTTTTAGACATTTTAATGCAGAAATGTTACATATTGTACCTTTAAACAATCATTGTTTGGCATAGCTGCAGGTTTTATCAGCTTAAATTTAATTAGACTTGAATGGAAAATAGGACCAATTTTATTGAGTACCGAGTATGACAAATTGTGTTCTGTGACGTTGACCGATAGGAGCACAGAGGGCTCTTCCACGCACAAACACGGCGGAGCCAAACAGGAATGATGTTGTTGGTGCAGCTGGGTGGAACTGTGAAAGCTTTTCTGAACACAAGACAGCCAGTATCATACACAATGCGTTGGACGCCATTGTTTGGTTACATTCTTGTTCCCAGAAGTTGGTCCCTAGGACCTCCTTCCCCATGAAATCACGCAGGTTGTGAAAGACTAGCTATGATTGGTCGGGGACCAGTGTGTAGTCCATCATGTCTCGCTGCCAAGTCAGGGCAAGAATTGATGACTCTATAATCGTTCAATCTGACACAGTGACCATATTAATACAACCCCAAATCAGAAAAAGTTGGGACAGTATGGAAAACACAAATAAAAAAATAAAGTAGTGATTTCTAAATGTACTTTGACTTGTATTTCATCGCAGACAATACAACAGCACATAATTTAATGTGTTCCTCGTGATTTTTATTGTTTTTTTTTTAAAAAAAAACAAAATTCCTATTTTGGTTCTTGCAACACATTTAAAAAAAAACAGTTCCAACCTGGAACAGTAAAGCATTTACCACTTTGTAATGTTGCCATTCCTTTTCACAACACTTAAAAGACGTTTAGGGACTGAAGACACCAAGTGATGAAGTGTTTCAGGTGTAATTTTGTACCATTCTTGCTGCAAACAAGTCTTAAGGTGGGCAACAGTACGGGGTCTTCGTTGTCGCATTTTGCGCTTCAAAATGCGCCACACATTCTCTATTGGAGACAGGTCGGGACTGCAGGCAGGCCAGTCAAGTACCCCTATCCTCTTCCTCCGCATCCAGGACTTTATAATGTGTGCAGAATGTGGTTTTGCATTATCTTGTTGAAATATGCATGGACGTTCCTGGAAAAGATGTCTTCTTGAAGGCAGCATATTGTGCTCCAAAATCTCTATGTACTTTTCAGCATTAATGGCGCCATCACAGAAGTGCAAGTTACCTTTGCCAAGGGCACTAACACAACCCCATACCATGACAGACCCTGGCTTTTGGACTTGTTGCTTCTTCTTTGGTCTGGAGCACACGGCGTCCATTTCTCCCAAAAAATACCTGAAATACTGATTAATGTGACCACAGTACACGTTTCCACTGTGTGATGGTCCATCCCAGATGCCTCCGAGCCCAGAGAAGTCGACGGCGCTTCTGGACACTGTTAACATAGGGCTTCCTTTTGGCACAGTACAGTTTTAACTGGCATTTGTGACTGTAACTACGTATTGTGGTACTTGACAAAGGTTTGCCAAAGTAGTCCTGAGCCCATGTGGTGATATTGCTTATAGATGAATGACGATTCTTGATGCAGTGCCGCCTGAGGGATCGGAGATCACGGTTGTTCAGCTTAGGCTTGTGCCCTTGTCCTTTACGCACTGAAATTCCTCCTCATTCCTTGAATCTTTTAATTATGTTATGCACTGTTGAAGTTGAAATAAGCAAATGTCTTCCTATCTTTCTTTGAGGAACATTGTTTTTAAACATTTCAATAACTGTCTCACGTATTTGTTGGCAAACTGGCGATCCTCGGCCCATCTTTGCTCCTAAAGGACTAGACCTTTCTTGGATGCTGCTTTTGTACCAAATCATAATTACAATCACCTGTTGACATCACCTGTTTCAAATCACATCATTATTTAACCAATTTACCTGATTACTAGCCCTAAATTGCTCATGTCCCAACCTTTTTTGGAATGTGTTGCAGGTCTGAATGACAGGAAAGGATGTATATTTACTAATGAAATTAAGTTGACCAGACACAACATGAAATATTCTGTGTTCACATTGTCTGCAATGAAATACAAGTGAAAGTACATTTAGAAATCACTACTTTCTTTTTTTATTTGTGTTTTTCATACTGTCCCAACTTTTTCTGATTTGGGGTTGTAGAATATTATGAAGTCTGAATCCCTGCATTACATAGCTTAGCTAGTCTCTAGGGAGACTATACACATTTTTTGTTAAATATAAGAAAAGGCATACTTTTTGAAATCATTTTTTTTACACCAGAACACAAATTAAAATCAAAACATTTTGAGGAATACCAATGTGTTGAGAGTTTAATTGAATAAAATGAAAGAAGTAGACAGGGTGTAATATAGTCCCAGACTGCTAAAGATCCGAGGTATTCATTTAAGGGTTAATTATTAGTTTTATATATAGTCCTGGACTGCTAAAGACCCGAGGTATTCATTTAAGGCTTAATTATTAGTTTTATATATAGTCCCGGACTGCTAAAGAACAGAGGTATTCATTTAAGTGTTAATTATTAGTTTTATATGTGTTTAATAAATATGAGAAGCACACACACTGGCAAGTTGGGCACTGCAATAACATATAAATTGAGTCCTGCATGGCCTCTCATAGAACTAAGCATAAACTATATTGGAAAACTTTCTTCTTCAACGTTATTCTGCAAGTGGAACAGCCTTTTATCATTAAAGGTTTGAAATATGCTGTACTTCTAAGCCAGGCTGTCTTTGGCAAAAATAAAAATGAGAGGCAGGGAAGATCGTGAAAGCTTTCCCCTTCAGGGTTATTTTCCCTAACCAGTAATAGGCTACAGTCTTGATAAACTGGGCTGAAAACAGGAACGCAGACATTTGGAGGGAGGAGAAAGAGTGATATCAGTTTATCTTGATCATGATTCAGCCTTTAGCTCCGCTGTCCTTCCTCAGACATACAAAATCCCGTTGAAGTTGAATAAACCTGTAAGTCCATGATTCAAAATGAACCAGCCAAATGGCAAGTGAATGTTTAAATTTTACCAGCCACTCAATTGATTGCCATTTTTTGGCTGGTGAGGGAAGCAAATCTACCAGGCACTTGCATTTTAACCCTGATTAACTCTTTTGTGGCTTGGAATAAAATTGTTTTCATTCCCTGGACTCTAAATATACCCAATTTTATCCATCTCTCATATTTTTTAGACACCGATGTATTTTTAAGTGACTAATATTTCCTGGCTGTTTTACAGTTACATGTCTTTCTTGGAGGAACCTTAATATATTTTGTGAATTATTAAAGCAGTAAGTAACCACAATGTTCTTATCATCTACAACCATGAGTCATTTGTAAGATTTCTGATTGCTTTAAAAAAGATAATAAACTGCTTAAAGGACATGGATGGAACAAACCATGAAACTGATCATTTTTCCTATCGTTGAATAAATGTCAATCTGCCTATTGTTCTTTTATGTCATACCACTTTCATAAAAAGGTCAAGATAAAGAAAAAACACAGCAAAGCTTAATTTCTAAAGATATACCAATTTACTTTGTATCCATGCAGAACACAGGCTTAAATGAAGTGGAAAGGTGGTTTCTATCTCATTGTCTGTTTGCTTTATCTTTCTTTATTCATACTCACTCTGTTGTCCCCTCAGTAAAGGACGGAACTGCCGTTGTCTGTGCCCAGGGCTACATCAGTGCTCTTTAGCATTTTCAACCTGTGTGTACAGGTTGGGGGGGAAGAGTCACACAGGGGCCCATTTGCCTTCTCTGCACCCAAGGTTGCTGCTGTGGCAGCATGTGGCCAGAGATAATCCTTTTACCTCTGCTTGCCTCTGGGCACCGTACATCACTTCACAATCATGTTAACCACCAGTCCTCAGCGAAAAACACTACAAATTCACTTGATGTGGTTGTTGCTGAGGTAAGAAACAGACAGAGTGGCCCAGGAAAACAATGTTCTTCTCTCTACTCTTTTTTTGGTGTGTGTGTGTGTGTGTGCGTGTGTGTGCGTGCGTGTGTGTGTGTGTGTGTGTGTGTGTGCGTGTGTGTGTGTGTGTGTGTGTGTGTGTGTGTGTGTGTGTGTGTGTGTGTGGGTGTGGGTGTGTGTTTTCTACACAATCAAATCTAATTTGTGAAGAGCTGTGGAGATTGGATTGAGCTGATAAATTGACTTAATTTTCCACAGTTGCCTTTTTCTGGTCAAGCCTTTATGTAAAACCCTGAGTTCGGAGCTCTGATTATTGTTTAAAGACTAGGCCAGTTCAAAATGCTTTAAAAACTGCAATTGTCTATAATATTCCCTTGTGATGATGATGATAGTAATGCATGGAGAAACACTCAAGTAGTAATTCTCTTTTTTGAAACCAAACCAATCAAAATGTTATTTTTAATTGTGGGACTGCACGATTCACTCCCAAAAGTATCATCAACCAGTGACAAGTAGTTTGCCTTATGACTGTCCTCAAGCAGTTTTTCTGTCACTTCCAGCCGTCTCTCTGTGGTTCACCACAGGCAAGCCTGGCCTCTCTTTGACTCAACAGTGCTTACATAGCAAACGATGCCTGATGTACTCTGCTGAGAGGATTAAAAACCTACATAATCTGTTTTTCTCCCTCTCTCTTCTCATCTTGTCCAGGATTAATCATATTTAAAAGAATGTGCTCTTCACAACTAAGGAAACATCAGGCTGTCTGTATGTTAAGGCTATTAAAGGATCTTCTTGAGGCGTCAACACAAACTAACAAACTAACAAAGTAACACAATCAAACTTTTTTTTCAAGAAGTAAAGTTAATGCGTTAAAGGTTAGTAAAATAGCATGAAACCACCAGAATCTCTTTGCAGTCTATTAAGTTTTACTTCAGCATATGGGACATAGTGAGGACGTTATATGTTTCATTTTAAAAGGGTGGTTCAGAATTTTGGACACAGGACCTCATTTCCAAGTTAGCTAGTGTGTTATTTATCGGTGGAGACCGTTTTAATCACTTTTCATCCAGTCCTTCCAGTTTCAGAGTTCACTGGTGCTAGGCTAGCGCAAGTCAACAGTATCTGCTAGCCTGCCATTAAAAGCAGTCTTACCCACTCCACAGTACACCCGAGGCAAATAAATTATAACGCCAGACTATCGATGTAAATGTCTGTTGATAAAATAATGTTATAATGTACACTGGATGAAAAGGGTTGAAAACTGTGTCCACTGATATATAACACACTGGTTAACTTGGAAATGAGGTCCTATGTCCAAAATTCTGAACCACCCCTTTCAGTCCAAGCTGTTCCATCCTAATGTCCTTATTTGTTATTCATTCACAATGTTCAGCAGGATGCGAGTGAGACCGGGACGCGTGACAGAAGTACGCGCTACCGCAGGTCATTCATTCCAGCAGCAGTCAGACTCTTTAATGCAACATCATAATGTAGCACTGCTAGCTGTTTCTGCAATATGAGCCATCACTGGACAATATTCTGGACTATGCATATTTATTTATTTATGTATTACTCTGTGTCACCTCCAACTGTGCAATGTGTCACTTCCATTTATCCGCACCTTACTCATCTGTATATCTGTGTATACTGTCTGTTTATATAAGGGTGTTTATTGTGTAAATATGTTTGTGTTATTACTATTATTATTATTATTATTATAACTCATTCTATTTTTGTATTTCTTATAATACTTTCTGTATATTTGCTGTCCTATGTCTACTTAATGTGTATTTGTGTTATTCTGATGTGTGTACATTTTTTTTCTTTCGAGCTGCCGTAGGACAGGAATTTCCCCAGTGTGGGATTAATAAAGTCTATCTTATCTTATCTTGTCTTATCTTGAAGTGAATATATCTTAAATTACAGTATAATGCAATTTCTATCTAACATTTTCTCTTTAAATTCCTTTCAGCTTTAAGAGTGTGCTGACATTTCGGTTAAGAATGAATTCAGGTGTCACTAAAGTAGGAGTGAAGACTAATAGAAAATGAAGAATGGAGGGTGGGAAGGCCAAAGGACCTGCTTGTTAAGATTTTATAAATAGTTTTGTCTTTGTTTCCACTTGCTCAATACTTTAAACTACTGCTACTTTAAAAAACATCTTGTTTTTGCATCTTATATTTTAGTTTTTCTCAGACCAGCTTTGATTCACATTGTATACAGTTTTATAGCTTTATGTGCATTTCACAGATATCACAGATTTCACAGATATTCAACTATTTAGTGCAAGATTTGTTTCACTATTTTTAAAGTTTCATTGTCTATTTTTTGTCTTTTCTTTTTATTGTCAAGGGTTAGTTGAACGCAAGTGAAGATAATTTGTTGTTTGCCTTCTATTGTGGTTGTTAACCCAGGTGCTTTCTGGGCAAGTTTGAGCCATTACTACTTTTAAAACCTGCTTGTTGTCTTACTCTTTCAGTAGCAGTTTACCGTTCAGTGGTCTCTCTGCCATAGCCTGTGTAAACCCTGACGAACTTCCGGCAAATTTGAGATTTGCTCTGCAAGTCAGTCTGGCCAAGAGCCCATTCAAGCCCATTTTCAATTTTTCCAAATCAAGGCACCAATCGCAACCGTTGAGGCAGGCTTTACACGATGATCATAGCGGAGCCATGGCAAGCAGCTTTTTGTTTACATCAAGATTAACTTTATTGTCCCACAACGTGGGAAATTTGTCTTGGGCACTCAGCCCATGCTGCAGCCATAGTACAACCAAATAAACACAGACAGCATGTACAGACAACAAATACTGTGCAATACTGTACCACAGGCCATACTATGGTCCTGATGGTGTATAAAAACCCAACACGGTGTCATGCAATACACTGGTAAAACATTACTTAAAATAAATTTAATTAATTAATTTTAAGTTAAAAAAAAAAAAAAAACAGTTCCATATCTACAACGTCAGTTTGGCCTGTTCGGCCTTTTACTTGCTGCTATTTAGAAGCTTAATAGACACTGGGATAAATGAGTTTTTAAAACGGTTAAGTCTGCAGCGAGGAACTCTAAACCTCCTACCAGAGGGCAGCAGCTCATTCTGCGTGCAGAACGTGAGACGTATCGCTAACAATTCTATTTGCTTGTCGCAAAGAAGCCTGTTCATAAATACTTTGCATGGATAAGTGCTCTTTAACACCAATGATCTTCCATGCAGTATGAATCAATCGGAACAGTTTAGTTTTCAACTGCACAGGGAGGTTGCCAAACCAAGATGTAATACCGTATCTGACCAGGCTCTCCAGGACTGCTTGATAAAATATCAACATCATTTTTTTATCTGCGCCATGAATTCGCAAACGTCGTAAGAAATGCAACCGCTGCTGCAGTCTGCAACAGAGACTGTCAACATGTGTGCTCCAGGTTAGTGACTCGTCAATAGAAACACCAAGATATTTGTATGAGCGGGCCTGAGTGATGGTTTGGTTGTGAAGGACCACAGGCCTGTGGTCACTGACTCCCCTGGGATCAAACACCATCTCTACAGTCTTGGAAACGTTTAGAGCAAGGTAGTTGTCGTCACATCAATTCACAAACCTTTCAATTTTCATAAAATAAGCAGATGGGTCACAGTTCTTTTCCAGCAGAGATAAAATTGCAGTGTCATCAGAAAATTTAATGACAAGATTATTTGGATAAAAACTTCTACACTCATCTGTATATAAAGTGAAAAGGACAGGTGAGCTAACACAGCCCTGGGGGGCTCCTGTGCTCAACATTTTTGATTCAACATGCAGCAACCCGTTGATGCCGCTGTCGCTGCTACGTCACCCGGATCGTTGGTCTGATTGGTTGAAGGACTATCCAATTGCGCCCAGAGGCATTTGAGCGGCATCCGTTGGTGACGCCACTTTGGAAATGAGCTGTGAATTTGTGTATTGTGTATGATTCATTTCATCATTTGCATGTAGGGTAGACAGCAAACACCTTAGGCAGATGCTCACTTTTTCGGTAGCCAACTGCGAAGACATGCTTGGGCAACCTGTTCTCATTCCCAAGTCGCCAAATACTGATGCCTAGTAAGTGGTTCTCAGCGTCAGATACCGGTGCAAAAGGCACCATTTAGCATTTGTATGGGATGCACCTGGCAGAACAGCAGCTCAACCGTGGCGCTGTAAGTTTACATAGTATGAAGAGCGACAGTGGTAAAGAGTAGTATTAATGACCAAAACTCCACGTGTAAGGAGGCAGGTTGGAGTGGTGGATGGGTATAGCCTACTGCGCATGTGGGAGACACACGCACACACACACACACACACACACACACACACACACACACACACACACACACACACACACACACACACACACACACACACAGATCCCACACACACACACACACACACACACACACACACACACACACACACACACAGATCCCTCATTAATTCATTGTATATATATATATATATATATATATATATATATATATATATATATATATATATATATATATATAGTTTTACACAGATGCCAAACGGTATCAAGAGCTTGTGCAGGTTAACTTAATTGTTTATCAAAATAAAACATAAATCATAAGTAATAACTTGAATATAACTTGTGTTTGAGGTTGTAAATTCAACACTCATTGTATCATGAGGAAAATGCTCGTGTAGATTTTACAAAAGGTCATATTACTGTATATAGATGGCTCCAGGTTGGGATGTGTCTGGTAGATTCTGAGCAATTATTGATTACAGCGGGATTAGCGTGTTTGACGTCATAAACTGCAAACAAATGACCCCATAAAAAGAGGGAACCTGTCTGGAAAAAAGGAAAAGCTCTGGGCGCACAGCACAGCCTGAGACGTCTAGAGAGCGCCACAACTGCACTTGGACACGCAAAAAAGACAGAAGACTTCTGCGCCCGAAGATGCCCCTTTCAAGCAGCTCCACGTCCTCCACAAAGAGCATCCGCAGAGCAGCATCAGAGCTGGAGAGGTCTGACTCCATCACGGTAAGAAATATCAGAAATAGCCACGTTTTCTTATTTATGTTTTTCTATTTAATATTCAGTTATAATCAAGAATCTGTAATTGTGTTTCTAGTGATATGTCTAAATGAAATCCAGATGACCACCAGTGTTTTGCGCGCAGAGTGCTTGGCGAGGTGACCATTACGCAGCGGCGATGCCTGATGCCCTGTATAGAAAACAAGCATGCAGCAATTATCAGCTGAAATGTTCGCTGTGGCAGCTACTTAGTCTTAGCTGTGTCGTAGGTTTACTGCATTGCTGTTCTAATGCGCATTTGGAGATAAGGCGCTCCCATCAAATATCCAAAGAGATATCCAAATAGTAAGAAAATCATAGCAGTTCCCCCGCTCTGTTGGTGTGTCTGTGTGCTCTGACAGTTAAAACAAAACAGTAAAAACATATACAGTACGCAGTACTTTGTTTTTTCTTTCTTTTGGAACAGTCAAGGTTTCTCGGTAGACGGCAAAGCTTGATCGAGGACGCGCGCAAGGATAGGGAAGCCGCCGCTGCAGCGGCAGAGGCTGCAGAGGCCAGTGAGCAGATCGTGTTTGAGGAGGACAACGGAAAAGCGCTGCTCAACCTCTTCTTCACTTTAAGAAGCTCCAAGACACCTGCACTGTCCCGGACACTCAAGGTTTTCGAGGTATCGCAATACTACTTACATTACAATGATGTATTTGAGTATTTGAGAGATACACATTTGGCCAAAAGGGGGTATGGGGCACCACTTTCTAACAAGGCACGCGCTATAAAGACTTTGTAAGTTAGAACTCATGAATTAATGAATGGTTTATAAGTAATTTACTAAGGCGTAATAGATCATTTGTAATAATAATAATAATAATAATAATAATAATAATAATAATAATAATAATAATAATAATAATAACAAAATTAGATAAAATACCTATTTTTGGGTTGCTATGGGTTCCAACTGGTTAGTTATTTCTGTCTACTTGGAAATAATGCAGTTATAAATTCATATATTATTAGGCTCATAGGTTTCTCAGCAGCCATCAAGTCATAAATGTTAACAATAAGTTAAGTGGATTTTGGTTCAGATGTCTGGGGCCATGAGGTAATTAGTCAAAGGGATTTTCCTTTATAACCCGTATTAGAAAGTGTTACCACAAAAAGGTTTGGGAAGGTAAACATGCTTGGAGACACATTATATCCCATATGCTGTGTCATTCACTTACAAATATATTGTAGACAAGTGCATATCATTTTCTGGACAGTGAAATCCTGATCATCTATTAAAGATAATAACTTCTAAAGCTCAAAGCATTTGACAACCTGGGGCTGGGGGTGGTGGCTATATTGGGAAGCAGAGCCAAATTGACAATTGTTGTACTGCTTTAAGTGTTACATGTACAACAATATTTTGTGTTTAGCTTGCTACAAAATTGGGCAAATTGCTTGTCTCAAATACTGTGTTGCTTGATTGCATCCCACCTTGGCCATGCTGTGAATGTAATCCAGTACTGCTGCATGAGTTACATTTCACTGTGTTGACTGTGTTTCAGACATTTGAAGCTAAGATTCAACATTTGGAGACGCGACCGCGTCGGAAGCTAAAGGACAGCCTGGAAGGCCTGGAGTACTTTGTTCGCTGTGAGGTGCACATCTCAGACGTCAGTACTCTTATCAGCTCCATCAAGAGGAACGCAGAGGATGTCAAAACCACCAAAGAAGTCATATGTAACTCCCTTTTGCTGCTTTTACAAAACAAAATAATTGAAACACATTCAATATTTAAAGTATAAAGTAATCGCAAAAACAGCAGTAAACTTAATGTATCCGCATCTGTTTCCTTTTCTGTACCAGTTCATTGGTTCCCAAAGAAAATAGCAGATTTAGACAGATGTCATCATCTGGTCACAAAATTTGATCCTGACTTGGATCAAGACCATCCTGTAAGTAACCACTTTTCCAGTATGAGGAGAATTGTCATTGTTAGGCTGCTTATGTTGTTGGACCAATATGTCATGACACAGAAAATGCGATCAGCGTTTGATATATTTGATTTGAACAGGGCTACACAGACCCTGCTTACAGACAGAGGAGGAAAATGATTGGAGACATCGCCTTCAGATACAGACAGTGAGATACAGTCTTTTGCCTGAATGCTGCACAGACATAAGAAAAAAAAACTAATACTTGATTGATTCTGATACATCTATATGTTTGTCCTCAGTGGGCAGCCGATTGCCAGAGTGGAATACACAGAGGAGGAGATTGGCACATGGTAAGAGCCTGCTCATTTAAAATGCAGTTAATACATGATGTGAAATTTACACTGAGTGTTGCTTTTTTTTATTTTTTTATTTTTTTAAATCAAACAACCAGTTTGACCTTCCTGCTGTTTCAATATCAGAGCATCGTTGTGTCCACTCGCCATCCTCTGAATCAATTAGTTCCAGATGGATCAAAGCAGTCTAGTTGTGACAGCTTGAGCTTGTCTGAACACAACATTTATCAGGGAGCTGGGAACACATGACTTGACAGGAATAATTTACAAGTCAATGGGTGTTGTTCATTTGGCTTGGACAGTTTGAGCCAGAAGAAAAGTCATCTCTGAAGATTTACGACTCTATGAAATACCAGGTAGAAAGGTATTTGGAAAGCAACTTTCAACAAGAAGTCTTAAAAGACTTAAAAGGCATTTAGACACAATATAAAACAATACAATTAAATAGAAAATAAAGATAAGCTACATGTAAATAAAACCGATTGAACAGGAGAATAGAAATCACATTGCAGCAACTCATGAATGAACTCCAAATGTATTTTTAAGATATTTACAGTGGATTTTATGCTCCTTCATTGTTACAATACCTCAAACAGCGTTTTTAATATTGGTTTATGCTTGAGAAGCTTTTGTTTAAAAAAGATATCTTAATTATTATGTAATTATATCCCTAATTAGGAGGGAAGTCTACTCAACTCTGAGGGACTTGTACATCACCCATGCCTGCAGTGAATACCTCGAGGCCCTCTGTCTGCTGGAAAGGCATTGTGGGTACAGTCCAGACAACATTCCCCAGTTGGAAGACGTGTCATGCTTCCTTAAAGGTAAAGACGGGAAAAGAAACAATGAACAAATACTTAATGATTACACTTTCCATCAGCCTTAGGGTTTAATTATGTCTCTCCTTATCTACCACCTCCTGAACAAACACACACACACACACACACACACACACACACACACACACACACACACACACACACACACACACACACACACACACACACACACACACACACACACACACACACACACACACACACACACACAGAGCGTACAGGGTTCCTGCTGCGTCCAGTGGCAGGTCTGCTCTCAGCTAGAGATTTCCTGGCCAGTTTGGCATTCCGGGTGTTCCAGTGCACCCAGTACATCCGACACTCCTCCTCCCCTATGCACTCCCCAGAGCCGTGAGTATGACTGTGACTCCTCTTGCTTTGCTCATTGCATCAAATCACATCACACATTCCGGCCCTTGCCACCAAAATCTATGTGCAGTCAATGTCTCAGCATGATGTTGAACCTGAACCTCCATAAACCTCCCATCCTTCAGTCTCTAGTGTTGTTCCTTGGCTTTCTTCTCACTGTGTCTCTTAATCCAGTTTAATGAAACTTCATTGGAATGCCATTTTGATCAAAAACATGTTGCCAAAGCATGCACACAAACAAAGTGGCAGCATAAAGCAAACAAATACAATGAACTTGTGAAAAAAAAAGCTGAAATATAAAGCACACAAAATGAAACAACTAGTTAGTGATAAGTAATGTAAATCAAAATAAATTAGAATTTAAATGAAAAAGCTATCCTATTTATAAGTAGTTATATGTACATGTATCTTCCAGTTCTGCGTTTTCAGTTTAAATAACCTCACTTTTCGAGGGGAAAAAAGGAAAATCTGGACTGAAATGAACTTCTGTCTTCACTTCTCATGTTTGCACAGATTTGTTTTTCACTCTGTAACCATTGTTTTGTAATGCAACCAGATTGAATTGCCAGTTTGGGATCTTAAAGTCTGTATTTAGTTAAATTTATCTTAGTAGTTTTTTTTTTTTTCATTTGAATGGTTCCAGTTGAATCTGTCTTTCTCTTTCTCTTCAGTGACTGTGTCCATGAACTGCTGGGCCACGTCCCCATGCTGGCCGACCGCACTTTTGCCCAGTTTTCACAGGTGAGTGGGAGGACGGCCCTGCAGACTTATTTTCCATGCTGTGTTATTATGTTTTGGTAACTATTAATTATTTGTTCCAGAGCCTTGGTCTGGCATCACTTGGAGCTTCAGATGAAGATATTGAGAAACTGTCCACAGTAAGGCTCTAGTCCTCCAACACCAACAGTAGTTAGGGGCTGTACTAAAATGATTGACCTTATGTTTGTTTTTTTAACCAAGACCCTAACCAGTGTTATTAATATTTGCTTTGAAGTATACCCTCCCCTTGACATAGAAAGAAATTAGAACGATATATCCCAACTCAGCCCTGATATCAAGTGTAATATAATCATTTACTACACAGCTTTGTTCAACACTCGATTCTGATTGGTCAGTTATAGCATTTTACAGTTAATTAGCAGACCACTCCTATGAATAAACAGATCATCGCTATGTAAGCGGTTCTCATCATAGACTCTGGAGGACCAATCAATAAACTCATTTAAAAATCTGTATTTTGTGTGAAATTATAGATTTTTTACTAAGTAGCTGTGTAAAAAGCGGGATAATGTAGAACCATCTTCGCGGCTGGTCCTGTATCACCCTTTTGGGCTTTAACTTGCAATAATGACCCGCTCAATCTACATTATCCCTTACATAATTGCAGTTTAGAAGTGGAAATATGATTGCCAAAATTATGAAAAACGTAACAAGTGGGGCGTTCTGTTACCAAGCATTCCTGCTGCTATTTATTTTTGTTGGCTTGTGAAAAAGTGGTGCACCCTTTAGGGAGAAACTGTCTACTACTGTTTCTTAAAACTGAAATGATTGGCTCTACCAGCTACTAGATGATTAAATAAAAAAGAATCACAGATATAG
This sequence comes from Gymnocephalus cernua, assembly GCA_023631565.1. Lineage (NCBI taxonomy): Eukaryota > Metazoa > Chordata > Actinopteri > Perciformes > Percidae > Gymnocephalus > Gymnocephalus cernua. The sequence continues at coordinate 17,599,674 of CM042431.1, forward strand.
ACATGCTTGGTCCTCTTCATATGACAAACCCCACCTTTATGGTCCATGGCACACACACAAGGCATTTTCTGGATGTAATATTTTAATTAGACCATTCAGTCTTCTGTTTTTCAGTAAACCTCACAAGAAATCTAATAAAATATAAATCTGGGTCAAGAAAAAATGAAAGGCGCCCCCCACCCCTACTCTCCCAAAACAATCAGACTACTCCCCATTTTCTGACCCCACTTGCCCCCAATCCCACCCTGGTATTTTTAACAGTCTCTTATCCAAAATGTGACATATAAAATATAAATTCATTGTCAACTCTTAGTCACTCTTTATGTTTTTTTTCCCTCCCATCAGCTGTACTGGTTCACTGTGGAGTATGGCCTATGTAAACAAAATGGTGAGGTGAAGGCTTACGGAGCTGGACTGCTCTCCTCTTATGGAGAGCTTGTGGTGCGTTCCAGCATGTGTTCTCTGCTTTCTGCTTGAAGTTGAAATCTTTCCCTAAATGAAAAAAAATGCTACAATCACAGCCAACTGAGCTGTCAGCTAATTCTCCATCTTTTACTTTTAATCCAGCACTCGCTGTCTGATGAACCGGAGACAAGGGAGTTTGAACCAGAGGCTGCAGCGGTGCAGAGCTATCAAGACCAGACGTACCAGCCTGTCTACTTTGTTTCTGAGAGTTTTTCAGATGCCAAGGAGAAATTCAGGTATTGAACCATACATGCTTTCTTGTTTGGACATGAGACAAGAATGTACAGAGACAGAGAGAAGAGGTAAAACACAAGAGAGAGAGAGAGAGAGAGAGAGAGAGAGAGAGAGAGAGAGAGAGAGAGAGAGAACAGGGGTTATGTAAGGACATGTTCTAAGGTCAGAGAACAACCAGCCAGGCCCGGAGGCCACAAACTTTTGTAGGTCAGCCATAGCAGCCAGAAGACAGCTGTTACTAATGTAGTCTTTCTTACCAAGGCAAAATGCTGGAGTTGTATTTGGCAAACAGTTCACATGTTGCCCTGCAAAACAATTAGCTTTAGTGAGTGTTTTGAAAGAATTTGGTCTCTAGTAGAAAACAATTTTTAAAAAAAGGCTTTGGGTTTGTAAAAGCATGGTATGAAACTGATTTTCTATGTGGTGCTGATACATGCAGAATATTCCCATCTTTATTAAGTGTATGCATAAACAACAGGACTACTACTACAACTGGGGGGAGGTTCCCACTGGGGAAGGAACATATTTGAGTCGGAATTCTCAGACAGGGCAGCTGTAATGCATCTATATTCATGAATAGCTCAAAGACGACCTCACCTTTGACTTCTTAGGGCTTACTTTTTTTGTTTTATATCTCTGACAAGGAGGTATGTGGCTGGCATCAAGCGTCCCTTCTCTGTGAGGTTCGATCCGTACACCAGCAGCGTCGAGGTGCTGGACAACCCGCTGAAGATCCAAGGAGGCCTGGAGGGCGTGAAGGACGAGCTCAAGATGCTGACAGATGCCCTCAGTGTTTTGTCCTGATCCAGTCTGCATCCTCTCCGCTGCGCTCAGAGACGTCCGACGTGTGATCGAGACCAATGTGATCATCTTTCTGTGCTGTACCTCCAGTATGATGCTGTTTCTGACGAGTCATTGCTTGCTGTCGCTGGCTGGTTGGCCGACAAGGTTGCAACCATTAAAACCTCAATACACAGTGCGTGCAGGCAAAGTTTCCAAAGATGTTTAAATGCCTCGCTGGGTATGGATCCATTTGTGAAATAATAAGGTTTTACAGACCGTTCATGCTTTTAAAGCAAAGTGTGTTGTTGTCAAATCCTGAACCAAAATCAAAGGGATCTGTGGTAATGAATGTATAAGATAAAACTAAATGGGTATGGTATAATTATTTTAAAACAAAAAAAACATATTAAAATAAATATATAAGGGTATATTTAAACCATTTATTTAAATTAGATTAAAGATCTATCTCTGCTGTGTTAAAGGCTTTATTTTCCAGATATGTGAATTCAGTATTTGATTATTACCTCTAAACTTGCTGATTTACTGTTTTTATGCTCTTTTTTTGTCTTGCAGTGTATACACATAAAAAAATAACATATACTTTCCATGTAATGTACTGTTGATTGCGGCTTGAGTTAAATGAATCCATCAAACAATAAAGAATTGCAAATTAAAATGTCCTGAAACTTTTGAGAACACAAAGTATACATGTGTGTGTGTATATATATATATATATATATATATATATATATATATATATATATATATATATATATATATATATATATATATACATATATATATATACGTATTATGTACATGCAAATATATTCCATTAGAGAGGTGGAAAAAGTACTAAAATGTTGTACTCAAGTAAAAGTACCATTACTTTGATGAAATAGTACAAGTGAAATTACCTATCTGAAAAAATATTCAAGTAAAAGTAATAAGTAGTTCATTTAAAATGTACTTTAAAAGTTACTTAGTTACAAAAAACTGTAAAACGGGCGGGGGGGGGGGGGGGGGGGTAGTGAAAATAGGACAAGGGGTCATAAAATCCCAAACTATTTTGTTTTTAATTAAAGAAATCTACACAAATGTATAAACATCTATACAAATGTATACGCATGTAATAACAACATAACACATGTCACACATGACAGTAGATGTATGTGAATTAATTTAGCCAGTGTCCTACATACTACGGCTGTGTATTGGCAAGAATCTGGCAATACGATATGTATCACAATACATGGGTCACGATTCAATATATTGCAATATATTTCAATACTGTGCGTAAGGCGATGTATTGGGATTTTTTTTAAGTATAATTTTAGAAAAACTAATATTTAAAGAAAGACGTGATGTGCATAACAGTCAAAGAAGTTTACTTTAGGTAAACAATTCAGTACACAGAAAATCAAACTGCCAGTTTGGGATTGTGGTTCACAGGTTCTTAGTGAGCAAATTTTGATATGCTAAAGTAGGTCAAAGTTCAGCCATAGCTACACTGTTAGCTTCTAGCAAAAAGTCAGGCACTGCTAGGCACTGTTAGGCAAGGACACTAGTGGTGCGTCTCAGCATAGCCATCTAGCGGTAAGGGGTTTAAACAACATAAACGTGAACCACTGTCTTATATGAATATTTTTGCACTTAAAAAAAATAAAATAAATCGATATTGCGTTTTTGCAAAACATCGCGATACTCAAGTGTATCGTTTTTTTCTTACACCCCTACTACATACGTTGTCCTGCGGGTTGCTAGTGCTAGACAAAAGTTAGCAATGCCACGAAACATGTTGTTTTGCTAACTGGCAATTTGCTATTAGTCATGAAAACTTTGTTTGAAGTACCAATGCACAAATACTTACCAAAACATTCTTCCGCAGATTATATGTGGAGTTATTGAATTCTGCCAGTTCAGTCACCTTTGGCAGGAACATCTGCATCATGATACTATTGGCCCTCTTGAATTTAAATGAAACAGTCTTTCAAATGTGGCCAAGGATTTTTGTCGTTTTGGGCAGCAGAATTCGATGTTTCAGTAAGCATTTCTACTGAAACAGTCTCTGAACCTTCATCGCTCGCCTGATCCACCTCCATCTTGTTCTCAATCTCCTACAGAGAGACTTGGCACCTGGTAGGCAGCCTAGATGCTGATCATTCCTCACTGTAGTGGTTCCGGGTGCGACCTTTCAGTTTTTGTTAGTAACTCAGTAACGGATGGGATTCGTAATGTAGCGAAATACAATACTTCACTCAAAACGTAATCAAGTACATTTTAAATTACCGATTTTAAAAACTACTTGAAAAATACACAGCAAAACTACTCAATACAGTAACGTGAGTAAATGTATTTCGTTACTTTCCGTCTCTGTTTTTTTTTTATTATCTGTTCATCTCATGTCTGACCAAACAGAAAGCAATCCTACAGACTCACATTTAATGATGTTTGGATTCATAATTATGTATGAGGGCAATTAGGACAGTACTCCAATTAACACTTTTTATTGACACATTATTTGTATTGTGGCAGTAAAAAGTATTAAGTGGAGTATAAATTATTATCTTCATCCAGGATCCAGCACCCAGTCTTCATAGTTTCTATGTGAGTTGAGAGCGCTGTCTTATTTGTTATGCTTCATTATAGTTGACATTTGTCTGCCACAAGAGGGAGCAGTCCAGCAGGGTGTGGGCCTACCTCTCTGACACTAAAATCCCAGCAGCTTCTAATTGCCCCTACCATAGTACTACATCTTCATAATGCTCTCCTCCTGCCTACAATCACAATGGGCTATTTTGCAACGTTATTACATGTTAAAAACAAGCTAATGAACATGTGAATGCCAAAATAGACTTGGATGTGGATGGGTCCACTTTATATATGCTTTTTGGGACAATATAGAAAAGTACCGACCTATGATTATTGCTGAGACAATGAAACAATGTTGAAGTTATTTTTTAAGGACAAACCTTGGGGAGTTTGTCCAGACAGAGCTCCTGGTGGTTAGGTTGTGAGATCATTGGGCAGCTGTCCTCCACTCGCTGATGCCTTCCAAGATGCTGAAAGCTGAGACAAACAAACGGAGGTTCCCTCCCAGGACCACTAGGTGTCAGTCTGAGTCTAAAGACATGTCTTCTGCAGAAGCCACACTTATAAAGGTACCCTCACACAGTTTTATAAAGAAAAGAAAAGCTTACTGCAGCTCAATGTATGCAGTCACTTTTATCTGTCTGGGCAACATCTGGAAGAGTTTTTTCCCGCTAGACTTTTAACAGTCATCCACACTGTGTGATTGATGCATTAATTAGCTTAACAAAATATATAAAACATATGAATATATATATATATATATATATATATATATATATACACACACACTAAACAAACTACAAAATAATATTAATAATATATGATATATATATATTATTAATATTATTTTTTAGTTTGTGAGCAACCAAATAAAGTCATAACATTCTTCATGATTTCATCATGTGATGCAGCATTTACAGTGACCACAGGCTTTCACACTTGGTCATCAGTCAGTCAGTCAGTCAGTCAGTCAGTCCTGCTGCTGCTGCTGCTGCTGCATCATCCTCCTGCCTTCAGGTATAGGATAACCTTACTTAGTTATCATTCTTCACTTAGACACATTTGACCCCGGTGACTACATATACAACTGAGTCAGAGGAAAGCCACAGACCTTGGCCACACTGCTTCCACTCTGAATGCTAATCTTAATTACAGCAGGGCGGAGACATTGACATTTCTCTTGGAGTCTGACGTCTATTCTTGTTCAGTCTGTCCTGTGTGTAAACATTGTGATTGTAGGTTACAGTGCGTAAACGTGGAAAATGCCTATGGAATTGTTCCATATTGTGTGACTCTGCCTCTCTTTCTCTTTTTCTCCCGTTAAGCACTTTTCCATAAACCGTCTCTGGACCAATTTTTCTTTTTCTTTCTTCTTATTTTTTATTTTTTTTAAAGAGGAGGAGCGAGGGGGTGTGGTGTGGGTGTAAGGGGCGTGTTTGGAGCTATAAAATAGTTCTCCCTGAGAACCTTTGCCTGTCGCCTGGTCTTTGGGACAGCCTTCACACATCATCTCATATAGCCGCACCAACTGGGAAATTAACTCACCTGCAATCTCTACAACCAAATAACCCCCAACGTTTTGACTACTGCCAATTGACATGGAGATCCAGCAAAGACACGGACACCACTCACTTTGCCACACCTGCCGGAGAACGGAGAGCAGCAGAATGAAGGTAACCAGAGGGAACAATTAGTTGTATAGCCTACTCCGGCTGTGCTGCGCGGGTATTGATCAAGACCTCTGCCGGGGTTATATCCATGTTTTCTTGGTTTTATAAGTGAGAAACCTCTCGGGCTGAGCCGTTGCATTGATCCCATCTTTTTTTTTTTCTATGTGTGCAATATGAGCAACCGGACATCTCTTAATTTGCATGCAACAGAGAAAGTTCAAGATACACAAATGGCATGGAGTGCGCCTGAAGATTTGAAGCATTTGTGCAACAGGTTACCTGATATAGGCGAAGATAAATAGTTGAGAGATGTATTTTATTCTTCCCTCGTCTGGATGGTGCGCCGTTCACAGGACTCGGAGCAAACAGCTGGTCTTTTTGTCGGCAGATAGGGGGCGGTAGGTCTGAGGGTCAGTGAGCTCACCACAGGGTGAGCAAGGGGAAAATATATGCTGAGTCTGGCTTTTCAGATCGTTAACTATCGAGCAGCCGGTCTTGCAACTTCTGGGGAGTTGTGTAAGAGTGAGAACGCCACAGATACCGTCTACTTTTTCCCCCAGAATAAGCACTTCTCTCAGGTGCAACACCTTGACAGCGGCAGATAACAAGTTGGGGGGGGCATCATTTTTCGCACGCAATAGGCTTATAGTTCAAAAGCCTACCTAGAAAAAGCATTTAACATTGGAAGCATTTAACACTGGCAGTTCCATCTTGTTGGCTACATGCATGCACATATCAACGCGAACTGAGTGGATCTCCTTATATCACACTGAAAGGCAACATCTGGCTGTCATCGGTGATTTGTTCTGTCATCACTTTTGAAATGTGTGGTGGCATTTGTTGATCCGGTGCTTTATTCTGAAATGTGTGTGTGTGTGTTTTTGTCTGCAGGTCAAGAAGATGTCTTCGTCCAGTCGCGCGCTGCTATTTGCACTGTCCCTCGCGCTCTACGCTGTGGAAATAGCCTCGGCAGAGACGCTGTGTGGGGGAGAGCTGGTGGATGCGCTGCAGTTTGTCTGTGAAGACAGAGGCTTCTATTTCAGTAGGTTTCAATCTCAGCACATGTTTGCGCAATGGGCTGCACAAACGTTGTTTCGCTTTATTATTATTTTTTTTTTAACATGTCCCTATGTTGAGTCTCTCGGTTGTTCATTCGCACACATCTGTTTGGATAGCTGAGGCTATCGCTCTGTCTGTGGCTGTGTGGTATGCGTGTTTGGTATTTTTCTTCCTCACGCACTCAACACACACACACACACACACACACACACACACACTGACCAAGAGACAGAAAGAGAAAAGAGAGAGAGGGAGATTATAGCCAGCTGTGTGTCTCAAGACCTCGTCCAGGCTGCTGCTCTGCTCTGCTGAGGGTGCGCATTCTGCCTAAAGCCCATATACCTCTCATTGCATATGAAAGGCCAGCGAGCTGTGAAGGCACACACGACACAGCGCGACACAATGGGCCGCTTGTTTACCAGTTAAGTAATAGCACCCCAAGAGGCATACCAGTCACCTCAGCACCAGTGTTCCCAGGCCACACTGATGATTCGGGGGGGGGGGGGGGGGGGCTGTTTTTGATGTCAGGTTAAGAGGACGGCTCATTAACATCAATTCTAATTATTGCTTCCATTGTAGTGACATGGACATAGCTGTAAAGCATATGTGAATGCATGGTGATGGCTGTTAATCCTCAAATGGATAAGCTTCTGTTTGCACTGTCTGCAGTGTTTGTGACATGCAGGAGTTCGCCTTCCTCTGGAATATCTGCAGCAGAGAAAATACTTTTTTATTTTTCATTGAAATATTGGCCCACCCTCTGCTTTTCACCTTTGACAGACTTCTTCTTCTTCTCTCCAATCATATAAAGATTATTATCCAGTGTAGGCCAACATAGATGTGCTCCCTTCGCCTTCACTTCTCCTTCTCCTCCCCCTGGATCACCCTCTCTTTCTCTCTCATGTTCCTCCTCCTGCAGTCAAATAGCCTAGCCTTTCCTCTCGTGAGATTTGGGCGCAGGAGTTCAACATGCTAACCCTCCACCACCTCACCTTGTTCTTCGATACCTTTCTTTCCCATGTCTCCACTCTCTTTCTCTTTTGTTTTGCATTCTTTCCCTCTGTTTTGACCCTCACACCTCCCCCTTTCTCTCTCTGCACTGATCCATTTTCTCCTGTTTTCTCTACCTCTCTGCCCCTCCTCTCCTCTCTCCCTCCTCATCCTCTTTATCTATACTGACTTGACAAAGGACAAGGTCACAGGAGAGTTTCCATTTTATGTATTTGCTCACCCAAAGGTCTGTCTGCCTCCATCACGCTCTTTTGGTGTCAGCACAGGGTGTTTACTTGTGAATTCACTCATTAAAGGACGATAGCCCTAATCAGATTATCCTCTACAAACAAAAAGATTTGTTGCAGTTTGTCATAGATTTCCTTTTATCCTCTTTGCTCCATGGACTGCTATGATTGTCAAAGTAATCCTGCGAAAACAACCTAGATTCATTACTGATGCCAGCGTTGTGTTCTCAGGCCTTAACCTCACCCTCCTCATGGCCTTTCTTCATCCCTTGTTGTGTTTCTCCTCAGGTAGGCCAACCAGCAGGGGTAACAACCGGCGCAACCAGAACCGTGGAATTGTAGAGGAGTGTTGTTTCCGTAGCTGTGACCTCAACCTGCTGGAGCAGTACTGTGCCAAACCCGCCAAGTCCGAAAGGGACGTGTCAGCCATACCCATGATGCCCGCACTAAAACAGGTACATCTCAACAACAACAATAACACGCCAGTATGGAAATCTATTTGAATCCTTATCTGTCCTCCTATCTCCTGCGCCTCCACTCACCTCTGAGCCTCACCCCTATGTCCCTGACACTAAGTACAGACTAAGACTCACGCAAAGACAGGTTTATCTGGTTAAAATGGTCATTGGTAAGCAGTTTGCTTCCATGCAAAGTGCTGGCCATCGTGGAAAACATCAAGACGGTCACAGCTCATTATATTCAAAAGAAAGGCAGAGTCATACTCACAGACTTGTGTGAGAGAAGGAGAGAAAGTCTGTGAGATGTTAGAGACTGCTGGTCCGTAACAAAACAGTGTGTTCTGAGTGTGTGATTATTAGTCACGGAACAGCAAGCTCCCCGAAACTGGCATGCATTTTGATCTGCATGGTCAAAAACACCTGACCTGGCCGGCAGAGCTTCTCTGAAATATGTCACAAACATTCAAGGAAATTATCAAAGCGTTTCTGGTCTTTTCACTGCGATCACAAGACTGAGCTGTGGCTGCTTTCCAGGTCTCTTCAAATCCCTTCAGCCCTCCTTTAGACAAGGCTGGGAAGATGTTTATAATGTTTCTGCTTGAACTTGTTAGAAAATCAGTATCAGTGCAGTGGCATGAGATTGCTAGTGCTGTAAAGAAAAATAAATAAAAAATGTCCAGAGGAAAGTAATTCACACTCTTTCTGAAATGCCAAAAAAGAAGGGAAGAGAATTGTAAGGGAATTAGTTGGGACATGTCCCTAGTTTGTGTGGGCAGGGAGAGTTGATGGGTACAGCCTGCTCTGAGGGCCAGCTGTTCTTAGGCTATTGAGCAGGCCTGGAGTGAATGAAGGGGGATAAACACACTTCAAGTGTCAGGACCAAAACAAGCCATTCAGAAGAAGCACTGGCTACTCACGCATAAATTCCAGCTTAGCTGCTAACACTCCCACTTTGTCTCAATCTGTGGTGCTCAGCTAAACACCTACCACTGTTTAAAAGCTGTGTAGGAATGGAAGATTTGAAATGACAATGTGTTTATGTGGCGTTTTCTCGGGTCTGTGGAGGTTAGTCAGTTCAGCGGGTCGTTGGGTGAACAACGACGTGCTCCTCGTATGTATATGAGGCGAGTGACCGCCCTTCCCTTTGACAGTATGTTAAAGAGGCTGAACTAAGCGCTTGTTGACAGCTTCTCTCAGTCAAGGAAACCAAAACAAGGGCAAGTTGGAGGCAAGGCGAGTCTGTTATGACGCTCGGCGCTATAAGAATGACAATTGATTTCCATTTGACTGGCCCAACAATGACTGAATGTTTTTGCAAAATAAACAAGGCTTTCCTCCATTGTAATAAACACTTGCACAGCATCTTATCACAACTAATGAACTGACTCCCTCTTTTCCCTTTTTTCCTCTATTTTGGCCTGCACGCCACGATAGGAAGTCCCAAGGAAGCATGTGACCGTGAAGTATTCCAAATACGAGGCGTGGCAGAGGAAAGCGGCCCAGCGGCTCCGAAGGGGTGTCCCCGCCATCCTTAGGGCCAAAAAGTTTCGGAGGCAGGCGGAGAAAATCAAAGCCCAGGAGCAGGCAGTCTTCCACAGGCCCCTGATCAGCCTGCCTAGCAAACTGCCTCCTGTCTTGCTCGCCACGGACAACTATGTCAACCACAAATGAGCCCGCTGCCAGCCCTTTGCACAGACAAGAGTTTGGAGGGAGAAAAAACTAGGGGATTATAGCTTTGTCTCTGACGTCATTTCTGTGGCAGTCCTCTTTGACCTCCCCCGCCCTGTCCGAGCCCACCAATCGCCCCCCCCCCCCCTCGCTCTCATCCACTACTTCTTGACCCCCTGGCCCTTTTCTTATGCCCCCCTCAACCCCACCCACCCTCCTCCGGCACACGGACATGCCTTCACATTCTTCCTGTCTGAACTCTTTAGCTCCCTCTCTTTTTCAGTCACTGACACAAAGGCACAAACACAAACGATGAACAAAAAGTTAACAATTCGGCTGAATGCAATTCAGGTGGATCCTTAAGCAAAAGAGAAAAGGGAAGGGAGAAAAGAAGATGAAAGAGATCTGTGGTTTGCAAGTGTCAAGAGGACACCCAGCGGAATGTTTTTTTTGTCCTTTTGGAAGATGTTTTTTGTCCTTTTGGAAGATGTTTTTTTGTCCTTTTGGAAGACTGACTAACTGAAAGTGAAGAGCAGCTTGCATGAAATAATCCATTCCACATAATTTTTCTGAGGCAAAAAGAAAATCTCTGTTAGTTCTTTTTCTTATTAGTTTGCACCTTTACCTATAAAGGGACTTCCACACTGTAAGGAATTATTTTGTAAAATTAGATTCCTGTTCCAGCACCTTTTGATCACAAACAAAAAGCAGAAAAGAGTCTGCAAAATTGCACATTGCCACGGATTACGTCAAAGTAAAGAAAAAAATGGCACTATTTTTTTATGAACAATGAACGTGTAGCTTAAAAAAATGTCATGGTGCTAGCTTTGGGAAAGGACTCAAAGAAGAGGTTGAAAAGCACGTTTTTTTTCTTTGAATGAATATTAAAACTTTCCGTTTTAAGGAAAGTGTGACTTTTGGAAGAAGGAAGATAAAGGATATGGGGGAGCTCCTGGCAGTGGCAATGTAAAGGGGGAAGTGTCACTGAGAAAAATATGGGCTGTGTCGGCATCTAGGCTCACAGCGAGTGCTAGCGGCTGCTCATCAATAGCTTGCCAGCGTTAGCGGCAAGGGGGACCTGAGACCCAGTCCCTGTTCTTCCTGTCCCTGCCAGACACAGGGAGCAGTGTGAGGACAAATATGGGACACCGTGGACCGCCTGGATTGAGACAGTACTACAGTTCTGGGACAGTACTTCCTGTTTGCTATGGCTTTGCAGACTGCTCTGACAGGAAGTAACATGGCATGGACAAAGAGCAAGTGGGATAATGATGATTATATTTTATTTTGTCTTTTTCTGTTTTCTTTTCATATCAATGTTTTAATGAAAAAAAGGAAAACCCCGTCAGTTTCTGGTACCGTGACATTCCTGTTTTTCCAAGTTAGGCTTTTATTTTTGTTTCCATGGTTATTGTTGTGATGTTATTTTACAGTTCTAATGGCACAAACTTTCAATTCAAAGGGAAAAAACAGCAATAATGTCAACTAACATTTTATTGTTATTGTATATCAGTAGTATTCACATGCTTTTGCCTGAAAACAAATACTTGAATATATATATATATATATAAATATACATCTATATATATAGATATATAATTAGTTTCCAGGGACGTTGTGTTATTTTCCTTTAGTCTGAGCTGTATCTTGCGTAATGAGCCGCCAAGCTTTTTTGTTTGTTTGTTGAAATACAAATAAGGGCACTGTATAAAGGCATTATTTATTTTGTTATAAAATATATTTGAAAATTGGTCCAAATAATATACGTAGCACTGATGCTCAACTGACGGATTTATTTTGTATGATCTCTGTTTTCCAATTGGAGTTGTAAGGCTTTTTGTAGATGCTTTGTACCAAAAATAATGTCTTTTTTTCCTTTTTCGTTTGCCATAGTTACTTTAAATTAATATTTTAACAGCAGTATAGCCTGGATTGCTTAGGCATGTTATGTCACAGAAATAGGCACATACTCTGAATACGTTGGTCTGCATGGATTTCCAGAAGCCTGTCAGGGGTTATCTGTGAAAAGAGAAGCATCAATGAGTGACTTTATTCTTGGAAAAATAACTGTTCAACAGTGATTGTACTCGAACCCACTATGTTTTGAAGCCACTTTAGTATTGATGGCAGGAGAATGATCATCCTTCATTAAACCATGTCTTTGGAATTGTGCATGGTGTCCTATGATCTTCTAAGGAGCATCTTGCCTACGTGCCAGTGCCACTGATGTTGTCACGCATTGGTTCAGGTCATGAGGCCATAACTGTCCGGTCAGTTGTAGATTTTAGGGTTTAGCTTAAATGTGACTTGCACAAGTCATTGTGTCGATGCCTTAATTGGAGGTAATGATGTTGCTATGATGCTAGTAACCTTCAAAGGTCATTGTCTATTAAGGAGAGCTTATCATCGCTCAACAACTCACTGTCTGTCTCTCTGTCTGTCTGCCCTTTCTTCTCTGTTTGTAAAAGACAATGCCCCTGATCTTATGCATCAACAGTATGTATCTGTATTTGCATGGCAAGGGGGGGGGGGGGGGGGGGGGGGTATGTTAGCCTGCCATTCACCCCTCAACAATATTCCAATCATCTATCCAATATGCATTTGATGAAGGGCTATCACGCTAAAACCATTTCTGAAGCACTCAGGAAAAAAAAAAACAATCTATGCTCTCCAAGGGAGAAGGGCAGAGTGTCAGTGATAATCCTGTTGTGGAAGGGCAGCTTGGCTGGCAGAGGTTGTTGCCCATACCTGGCCACAATGATACAGCTCTCTGTGACAAACCACTGAAGCCCATGTCAGAAACAAGGTCATTCTGTGCCACATTATAGTTTCCACCTCCATTGTGTCATGCATCACCCATGAAATGGAGACTTAATGGATACTCGCCCGACTGTAGTGAAGAGTCAAGCCAATACGTTATATCTTCTGTCAGAGAGATCTCAATTATCAAGGCTGCGTCCTGTCTCTAATTATATTCTACTTCAGTTGTGCAACAAAGCAGGCAGTGCAATTATTATTATTATATTATTATTATTATTGATAAAATTATTATTATATTTTCTATTTTATTCAATATTTTCCTGCTAGGACTGCATTCATTCACTATTGTAATGTTCAAACAGGCTACTCTAGTGTTCTCATGAATGGCGTGAAAGACAACCACTTCTTTTCGCTGAATATGAAGAGATACCTTGCCGAGCAATGGCAACTTTTTCTGTGTCAGTAGCTCAATCAGCCTGTGTGTATTTTATTGATTTAACCTCTGCACGCTAGAACGTCCGAAATGCACAATTCATGTACTTTCATTTTTAATATCAATAAAAAAAAACATTTTATCAAACATACAACGTCTAAAAGATTTACTGCTATGTTCAGTGTACTTGCCTGTCTCGGGCGTGTGTTTACGCTTTTCGTTGTGTTGAGCTTGAGAGCCATTTTTGAAATCTTTTTATATCAATTAAACCTTATGTACCCTGTAAATGATTTATTACATCTTAAAGCCTTGCAGAGGATCACCAGCTGCTCTTAGCACCCTCACTCTTCCTCTCAAACACCCCTCCCCCTTCCCCCTTCCCCCTCTCTTTTCTCTCCCTCTCTGCCTCAGTCCACGATTGTCTCTGGCCACATCCACACCACTACATTTTCATTTTGAAACAGTGTTTTAAAACAAAAACAATCTCCGTCCACACAAGCGTTTAGGCTCCATATCAAAAATGATCTCCGTCTATATGAACATGCCTGACAAGGCAAATCACGTGACCATTCACATACATTGCATACGTTGCAGTTGAAAATCATGGATGTATAAGTTGAAAATACAGAAAATACTTTGTAGAAAGAACAACAATGGTGAAAAGTAAGACATTAGATTTATGTGCTTGGACCGACGCCAAGATGGAACTGTTACTGAAAGGTATGTAAGCCTACCTAACCGATAAGACTGACTGACGTGCATCGTCATTTCCAAAGGTCTCCGTTACTCCCCATCTAGACTACAACGCAAGTTTGGTTTGGTTACCCGTGGTCAGCAGCATTTCAAAATGTATTAGTTTTAAGTGCTCAGAAATGCCGATGTAGTGTGAATGCCAGACGTAATAGTAGCAAAAGATATCCGTTTTTAAACAAAAATGTCTTAGTGTGGATGTAGCCTCTGTCTGTCTGTCTCCTGCTCTGTAAAAGGACAAATTGTGCCAAAGTGGAAATCGGCACTCACAGAGTGGCAAGCAGGCTGGCCACAACTCCCCAGTATTTCCTCTGCTGCATGCCACACTAAACCCAACCTGTTCTCACTGCCTCTGACACACCCATCCGTACATCCATCCCTCCATCCTCCAGCGGCTTGCTAACTACTGGAGCAAGCTTCACTTCAGTGGCTAAGTTTAGTAACCAGCATGTCTCAAATTAACACATGCATGTTCTGAAAATGGCCCGACCTTTCATTGTTGACATGCATGCACATACCCACCCATGGGATGTCTGTTACCGGGCAGATTTACGGTATAGTGTCTTTGTTCCCAGAATGGAACAGTTTCAGGCACTGGGGTTATCTTGGTGCAGCAGAGTTGCTACTGTAGCTCTCTGTTCTGTTTTAGGTTGGAGTTTGAACTTTACAACCAGGAGAGTCAGAAATCTCTTTTTCTTTGGCACGAGTGCAACGTTCTGCCTTACAGTGATGAGATACACATGTGTTGCTTCTGGGAAAGCGGAGAAGCTAGTTGGCTATCATAGTAAAGGAGCTTGTGTTCTGTGTTTTATAGTCATAAATCGCCCAATTAAATCACCTTTGCCTGTCTCATGAAACCTTATTGCCCTACTAAGAAGTTTGTCACTCTGCAAAATGAGGGAAAAACAAAAAGTGCATGCTTTCAAAAATATAATAGATATATACACAATCATGCACATACTGAACTTGCATGCAAACACTTGCAAATGTTCACATATTTTCATCTCTTTACTTAAGCAAAAGTACTAATACCACACTGTAAAAATACTATGTTACAAGTTAAAGTCCTGCATTCAAAATGTTACTTAAGAAAAAGTATGTAAGTATCATCAGGAAAATGTACAGTACTTAAATAATTAAAAGAAAACTGTAATCGATCGAACAGTTCTTTGTTTAATCGGCTAGTCATTTCAGATGTACTTTAGGCGGTTATATTGTTGAGTAGTTTAATTTATAATGAAACATTGTATTTTATAAACTACATGTCATTTGTGTGCAAAACTCTTAATTTGTAAAGTAACAAGTAACTAAAGATGTCAGATTAATGTAGTGGAGTAAAAAGTACAATATTTGTCTCTGAAATGTAGTGGAGTAGAAGTGGCATGAAAAGAAAAGACGCAAGTAAAGTACCTCAAATTTGTACTTGAGGAAATTGTACTTAGTTACACTCCACCACTGCTTGTCTATTCCCTTTATTGACAAATGCATTATTAGTGCGGTGTTTTTAAATTGTCATTCCCAATAAAACACTTTACTCTCACTGACCTTTTTAACCTACTTACAGGTGAGTGTGTTCACCAGGAGCTGCTCTGGGACTGAGCCTGTTCCCTGCAGGTGTTGATACATAGTATGACTCTCTAGAGCTTGGTAATGAGATCAGGGACTCTCTAGTTCTCAGGGCTTGTCACGTCAGCTCAAGTCAACATAAGTCAACAAAACAAGCCAAACCGGGCCAAAGTGCACCAAAGACATATTCTTGTTTTCCCGATTGTTTGAAGGTTGAATCTTGTTAAGATTAAAGCTGATGCCGCAGTGGTGTGTCATAGTCTAAAAAAGAAGTCTAACTACATGACAGAAGGAAATTACATTCTCATTTATTGTCTGGATTACAGTGTATTAATAACTTAGTTATGCAAAAACCTTAACAAAACTGAACAACGTGGAAGGCTGAAAAGTATTTTTTTTTCTGTCTAAGGTATGTGTAATTTGGGTAGGTCCATTTTATACACGTTGTCGAATTTAAATTTACATCTGCATCTAAATCCGGAACCTAGGCATAAAATCACTATAACATTATCCTAAATAAGTAAACAATAGAAAGAGCACAGAAATGCCACCTCAAGCTAAACTGGTGGAGCCAAATAAACCATAAACCCACGCATCTATCCCCATAAGAGAGGCCTCCTGAACTGTGGAGCGGAGTGTAGATGTGGGTGGCACAACTCTCCCAGGCCTGACATTGGAAACTGCCAAAGAGCACACTAGAGTTAGTTGTGGTTGGCCGGATGCACGGGATGCATGTAAGGCCAGGCCAACTATTGAGGCACAGGGTTTGGCAAGCCCAGTCCATCACAGCACAGCGTGGCCACACAGGCCAATTAAGACAGGCCTTCTCCTCTCCTTTCTTCTCCTCCCCTCCTCTGTGTCTCTCTCATCTCTCCCTCTCTCTTTATCTCTCACTTTCTCTCTTGTACTCCCTCTCTCTTTCTCCCAATCCTTACAAAGCGTGCTCACACATTCCTCTTTTCCCACTTTGCCTCTCTAATTGCTGTGGACTGAAAAGAGGGATGGGGAGAGGGGAATGAGATTGGGAGAAAGAGACAGAGAGGGAGAATCAGAGGGAAAGGGGGTCATACCACATAACCTCTATGGCCAGGACAAACTGTACTCGCCCCCTGGAATAGTCAAAACCCCTGTTTGTGGTGTGCCTCTAGCTCTCTCTCGCTCTCATTAATTAAACAGAAATTTAACCATTTGGCTAATTTCATCCAAAGAGCTTAATTTCATCTTATACAATATAATTCAATCTACATCCTTTCATTGGCTCTGAGGTGGTTACAGCAAAGCCAGAGTATAAAGAGGGGATTGTGTTTCTTCAGTGCCCCACAAAACTATCTAATTGTTGATTCCTAATCAACCAGGAGCTGTGAGGAGCCTTTCCTGATTATGTAACCTCAGGATCTGACATATTAACAATGAAGTGGAAGTTTTAGTGGATTTTGTACAAGTAAAACTATGTGAGGAGAAGAGAAGAGGGTCGGGGTATTGGATTTGCTTCTTGATGTTAACATGGTGTAAGTTGTGATAATCATAATTATTGAATTTTATTTATATCACAGTTTATAATGTGTAAAATACAAGATCTGACTTCAAGGGCATGAGTATGAGACAAAAACAAACTATTTGGGCACAGAAAAACAACTGCACAATGTCAGTGTTTGTCTTTTGTTTGTCTGATCATCTCCTAAAAAGCATGAGAATGACCCGTACCGCCCACTCACATGCTAAACATGGAGAGCTTTGGATGCTACATTTGTAAAGTTTTGCAACTTTGAGGCTTTTGGTGTCTTTGTCAACACACCATTGGAAGGTCAGAGATGGCAGAAACAGCAGAGCAAAATGTGTTAGACTGTATTGTGGAGGGCCAGGACATGGGAAATGAGGTGGTTAAGCCATACAAAATCATAACAAAGGGGGAAGTGGTTTCCAGTGTGGTCACTGGGTCATTGCATGACAATTTCCTCTTAGTGGAAAACAAGGGGGTCACAGCTTTACACTGAAATATACTCCGTGTGTGGTGCAGAGACCGCCTAGGCTATACTTATTCACAGGGGTCAAATGTTACACTCTGTGGTCACTCAGTTTTAAGGTTTAAAACTATCCACATTTCTATCTAAAAGAAAAGTTCAAACATTAGCCCACACTAAATACACTTCCCAACAGAGGTTACCTCTATCACTTTGCTTTTCTAAAATATTCATGCATTTGTTAAAGGCTAAATTTAATTCAAGGTGTTGCAGGAAGAGTGAAGTGGATGGCAGTAAATGTTTAAAAGCAGAACGCTGCACTTAATTAAACAAGGAGGTCAGCATCTTGTAACGTTTAAGGTTTCTGAGTTTTCACTTTAACATTATCCAGGTGTGTCCTTACTTCAGTCTATCAGGGCATTCATCATTGTTGCACGTCAGTGTCACTATGTGGAGGTCACTGGGGCACTACCTGGGACTAAACACACACACACACACACACACACACACAGCCTTCCTGCCATGATCCATTAGGCATATTAGAGTCAAGTCTGTGAAGGGTGCAAAACTGTGGCACATAAACAAATCCCATGTTGTTGTTAATGAAAAACTAAAAAAGAATTGAAACTTGAAAACCAGCATCAGTGATGCTGGTTCTTGTTGTGGTGGTAAAGCAGGCTGCACAATAACCAGGGACACTCCCCTCTATGTTTGAACAACATATAATTACAGATCAGGATAGGAGAGCCCATTCTGAGGGGAAAATAGCAATCTCTCTTAATTACAAGGCAGGCCATGATCCATACCTATCCGTCACTTCAAATAACTCTGTTGGATGACTCTATTGGAGTAGCTGGCAAAATTATTTCTGTTCAGGTAGAGATAAACAACACAAGCAGCGCTGAAAGGGCCATCAGCTAAACTCTAAACTTTCTAAAATCTATAGACTGACAACAGTTATTTCAGCTGGAAATATTCTATTCACAACAAGATTTGTAGTTTCGAAGTTGCTAAATCTTAAACTAAAATATTGTAACTTGATTCTTTTAAGAGAAAAGAAAACAACCATGTGAAAGTGATGAGTTGGACTTTTGTGTAACAGTTGAGTGAGTGCCAACGTGTGTGTGTCCAGCTGTCACACACACACACACACACACACACACACACACACACACACACACACACACACACACACACAACACACACACACACACACACACACACACACACAAACACACACGCTCCAGTCTCTCGTCTCCAGTAAACAGTGTCAGCATACAGGT
The DNA here is from genome assembly GCA_023631565.1 of Gymnocephalus cernua. Taxonomy (NCBI): domain Eukaryota; kingdom Metazoa; phylum Chordata; class Actinopteri; order Perciformes; family Percidae; genus Gymnocephalus; species Gymnocephalus cernua. Next base: position 17,618,594 of record CM042431.1, read on the forward strand.
ATGGTGGAGGTTCCTCTCACTCCAGCCAGATGAGCATTCTAGTTGTCTTCCCCACATAAACAAGATAAGCTCCATTTCTTTGGCGCTTGCCAGGGCCCAAGGGTTACCAAGTTCTTTCCTTCTATCGCTCTCTTTCTCTTCCTCTCCTTGACATTCTCTCTCCTTGTTCTGCAACTTCTATTTTTTGTGTAAAGATTTCTGCAGGATTCAGAAACTGGCAGGGTGCGTAAAATCTCACGGCTCATAAAAAAAACTCATCTGGTACTGAATTTAACCATTTCCTTCGACACCTCACTATGAAAATGTGTATGATTACATTTTACTTGAATCTTGAACACAAGAATGACAGACATTTCAGATATTGCTGTAGCCCGTGCAGACACATTCAGACAAACACATGAGAGACAAGTGCAAATATTTGCAAGGAAATTGCTCGAGAAGGACATTGCAACTGTGCCATTTGGCTGCCCCAAACCATTGTCCGTTTAGACTTGCCATGGAAGCTGGCAGCACTTGTTTGTGTCTGCTGTGCCATCCTTGAGCCCAAGACTGTCAATTTCATTCTCATGCTTCAGTAATGCAGATTGGAACTTGTCCAGAAATGCCACAACTGAAAGACTATGTATATGTGTGTATGTGTATGTGTGTATGTGTGTGTGTGTGTGTGTGTGTGTGTGTGTGTGTGCGTGCGTGCGTGCGTGCGTGCATGCGTGTGTGTGTGTGTGTGTGTGTGTGTGTGTGTGTGTGTGTGTGTGTGTGTGTGTGTGTGTGTGTGCATGTGTCTGCGTGTGCACTGACATAATGGTAGTGCCATCAGTCTGGCACAAAAGTGATGACAAAGGTTTCTCTGTGAAAACCCACACATATTCTCAAACATACATAAACATAAACAAACAGTCATGTATACACAAACATACTTAAAAGCACACATGCATACATTAACATGTGTGCGCACACACACACACACACACACACTTGTGTTCACGGAGCCCTGCTAATGATGGGTGGCAGTATGATGTTTGTGTGTGTTCCAAAAGATTTGGCATTACTACTTGGGCCAAATCAGCAGCCAACAGCAGCAGGCTATTAACAAAACTGTTTCTTTGTTTGCTTTTTTCCTGTTTTTTTTTCTTGAGAGGCGCCAAGCAATTAATGGTCTGCCTATGGGAGACTAGTAAACTGTGAGCCACAGTGGAGAACATATGCACAATGATGCAAGACATGATGGAAGAAATAGATGATATTATGATTGGCCAGCTTTCTGTTAGATGGATCAAAGACACTTTTTACACTTTGACCTGTGTTAGATATTATTCATTCAACACATTTGCCATACAGACCTTTTAGTTCATTATGTGAGTAAATTAATTGTCTGCGTATTTCTGTTCACATCCAAACGGAACGGACACATGCACTTTTGACCATCCTGGACAGTGTTTCCTGAGTTTGAAGCATCTTAGCACACACAAGGATGAGTCTCTGTGTGTGTGTGTGTGTGTGTGTGTGTGTAGCATTACCCTGTTTAATTTCTCTCTTTTAACAAGTGACAGATTTGCTACTTTTTCCTCAGGAAAAAAGTCATCTCATCTTAATGGTGCAACACAAGGGTTTCATGAGGGTCATATAAAAAAATGATGGAGGGAGGAAAACGAGGTTTGTCCGCAACTATGAGGTGTTCAAAAACCGCAGCATTGAAATGTAAACAATTTTTTCATCTGTTGTTGCAGAGCTGATAATCATTATAGATATAAAGACTAGAATAAAACCATTATGTATTACTGTATTATTATTATTATTATTATTATGAACACTGTCATATGGCTTTGTACCTACCCATCCCATTTACCAACTTTGTCAATTCTGAAATTGATAGTGTAAATTGATAGTGTAAGGACTATTATTTAACAAGTCTTTCCCATGGAAAATATATAAATGTCTTGTAAATTATTGTTGTTTTATTAATTTGTTCTCATTGTTCAGCTGCTTTAAATCAAAGTTACTCTGAAAAAGAGTGTCTCCCCCATTCAACTGCTAATATAAATATTATATGAATTAAGAAAGTAAAAGCAATGGTCTTAAAAATAAATCGTAGGTGTTATCTGAGTGCATTTATTATGTTGTTTGATCTGTTTGTTGGGTTTGTTTGTTGTTTTGTGTTTTTATTTATTTTGTTGTTTTATTTTTATTTGATGTTTTTGCATGTCTTGTTTGTTTTTTTCCTATTGTGAAGGACTTGCAATATGAGGAATGACATTTATGTATGAAATATCTTCACACTGCAAAATAAAAATAAAAAAATAGATTTGTGTTCTCATCTGTCTATGTGCAGCTTGCCCTTCCTGGACCTGCCCACATTGCATTAGTGAGCGCTGAGGTTTAACGGCGCTCACTAAACACAATGGTTCAATAATTACACCTGCTCTACCCAAAAGTACAAAAATCCCTTCCACTGGCTGTTTTGTGGAGAAAAACAAGGGAATCGTTAAGATAAATGGGGCAAGTGTGCATAGTATGGAATGCAGTTTTATTCAATATTAAATAAACAAATATAACAGTTATAACACAAACAAATAAATAAATAAATATGGCTATGAAATACATCCTGAAATAAATAAATGAGGCAATACATATATAAATAATTGTCAATATAAATATATAAATGAGTCAGTATTGTTCAATAAATAAATAAATAAATAGGTTTCACTTTTATTTATTTCAGGGGACTTTTATTTCATAACTGCATGTCATTCCCCCCTCTCTCTCCCCTTTCATGTCTTCAGCTGTCATGTCAAATAAAGGCATAAGAATGCCTAAAGAATTATCTTTAAAAAAAAAAAAAAAAGTTTGCTAAGCCAGCGGAGAGTCAGGGTGATTCGGGACCAGATGATGGGGATCGGACCTTCGGTGCTGGGTCTAGCTACTGCCACTTTCTTCAAGTAGCAGCTAGCTAGCAGCTAACCACCAGCCCGTTGTGACCCGGGTCCCTGGGTCTGGCTCTGGTCCATCTGCGGAGCTGGCGTGACCTACTCTCCTCCTCAGCTAGTTAGCCTGGGAACCAGACAAACCTGCTGAGCTCATGTTTTATTTCCTCTGGCAGATAGTGATATGCTGGCGCTGCCTAGCTACTAGCTAGTTGCTTTTAGCCTGAGTCTTTGAGATAGCCATGCCCCTTCATTTGAATATAAGAACTAGGAATAAATTGAGAGGGAAATAAATAAATGTGACATTATGAAATAAAAGTCCCCTGAAATAAATAAAAGTGAAACCTATTTATTTAGTTATTGAACTATATTGACTGATTTATATATTGATATTTACATTTATTTATAGATTGTCAATCTTTAAAATATTTAATCCAGTCAAACTACGGATCGTGCCGAGGGACCAAATCACAGAACGTGCATGCAATAATGGCGCGTCAAAACAATTAGTGCCGTTAAAAGGAATTTGCGTTAACTCGTTATTATCGCGTTCATTGTGGCAGCCCTAATATATTTATTGCCTCATTCATTTATTTCAGGATGTATTTCATAGGCATATTCTTTTCTTTTCTTTATTCTTTATTTATGTATTGATTCATTTATTTAGTGACTGAATATCAGGTTTGTCAGAATAATCATCAAACTTCAACATAGGTTTTTTTTAACTAAAGACTGAAAAACCTGATATTCAGTCACTCCTGAGAGCAACAATCAAGTACAAGCTCACTCAGCATTGGATGTGGGAAAGCCAGGGCTTCACAGTCAGCGGTCTCTATTAAATATTACAAGGGAGTTATAATGTTAGAAACACAACGCTATAAAAACACCCCAAAATTGCCATTTTTTTTATTGTCAATGAACACAGAACATCATCAGTAATTTCCTGTTACTCACTCAATACATACCCTCTGTGCTTTTGAATGAACCCTTAGATGAGGTAACAGCAGTGGTTCCACCTTAACTAGACATTTCTGGGAAGTAAAATTAGCTGCAAATTCACGTTTGGCTGAGTGTAAATGTGGGGTTAATTCCTATGTACATGCTCCTGAACGCATGTCTGTGCATGAGTGTTCATAACCATTTTTTTTTCCTTCTGGTTTATGTATGTTAAGTGTGTTTGTGAGAAGTGGCTGTGACAGGTAACCAGGAATTATCCAGTGGCTTGCTCCCCAGACAGACTGTGTGCGTACGCAGTGTGCCAGGCTAGTAATTGTGGGCTCGGAGGGAGAGAGGTTATACCATGTTAGCCTTATTATTATCATTAAAGCGAGAGTTAGTTTGCCGTCTGAGGCCAGGTCGAACAGGGAGATGTTCCTCCAGACAAACTGATGCTTACAAGCCTTCGGTTTGTCCCTCGTGTGCTCAGTGAATCAACTGCTGGCCAGTAGCAATTACTGCCAGGCCAGCCCCGCAAAAAAACACTTTGTCTTTATTGGACCAATACTGAAACTCTTTTTTTTTTTAATTTGAAAATAAAAGGTTGTGCTGATGGTGTCAGGCATATCTCTCCTGCAGCAGCATGCTGTGTGTTTATTAATAATGTCAGTTATTAGCCCCGTAGGTTGGGCCACCTGCATCCTCTCTGTCTGATAAACAATGAGAGCTGCTCAGTTCCCAGCACTGAGAGCCACCTGTGAGTTTCTGTGTGTGACAATCTGTACCTGTGCATCAGCTCTGGACTCTTTTAACACCTATAACTGCTCTGACAGCTGCTCAGCTGTAGTATGACTGTATTTAGAGCCAGAGAGAGGGAGAGCAGTGTACTGGTGGGTCATTTCAAGGTACATTTATTTAATCTATTTTCTTACTAACCTTTATTAAACTAAGTACGTCCCAATGAAGTTGGATACCTATTTTGCAAGGAATACATGGCCGAGAGGGCAGCATAAAAATGTGCATACATAAGCAATATTAAAACAGATTATCCTAAAATAAGGCTAAATGTGATAACTATGAAAAGACATAATTAAATTGACTTCTGCCAGATATGTCAGATTCATCTATTTGAATCATGTTCTTCATCGTCTTTTCAGGTGCCTGAAGCAGAAAATGTGAAAGCTTTCTTTCCCATTTCTGTCCATTTCCTGACAATATAAAAATGAAAGAAAAAGGACCAAATGAAGATCCTCAAATGTCATTTATCAAAAATCATTTAAAAACTGAAACTGAGAATATTCTGTGGTACTTGATGTTTTTGATTTCATTTTTTTTAGCTCATATATTTGCCTCTTTCAAAACAAACACTATTTCCTTCAAAAACAAAGTCATCATTATGTATCTTTCACAAGTCAGGAGGGAGAAAGAGTTCTTGCCACAGACTGGCAAACCAAACAAAAAAGCAAGCAAAACAGGCCCGGACAACAGACAAAGTTTTATCAATAAAGATGTTCTTTCTATGAAAATAATCACAGCGGCCAAACAAAACATGGCGCAGGATCCAGAGTTGTCGGAGGTTTGCCAGCAGACACTCTTCTAGGAAACTGTGCAGCAGAGGGGACAGGGATGATGCCACAGGGCCTTTTTTCCCCTAAATGTCCCCGTCCACCTGTCCCAGTCCACAGTCCAGCAGTATGACCTGCTCATCTGTTTCCCCTACAGGGAGAGTCAAGAGGCTCCGGAGGTCCTGGGCTTTCCAGCAGTCTGATAATAAGGGATGATGTGTCTGCCAGCTCAGCTCCCATGTGTCATCAGTGTGGGGTTTTGTCAAGTGGGGGAAGGGTGAGGGGGACAACAGCAGAAAAACAGGGGGATTAAAGTGCACAATAACACTTTTTTATCATTTACTATGTCCACTGTACGTGTGAAAATGAGCCTAGCGAGATCCAAAGACCCATGAAAACAACACTTTGGAAAATAACACCCAGGGGTCACTTTGTTTTTGTAATTTTGTTTGTTCCCTTGTCTTTCTTTACCAAACGAGCAGTTCACTTGCCGAAAAAAAAGTGCCACTTTCCTTTCAGCTTGGCACCTTCATTATTTTGAAGTGTTTTCCCAAAGTTTTATAGAAACAGTGGGAGCCTATAACAAAAATTCCAAAAGTGGAAAAGCACGGTGAAACATAACCGGAGGAATGGATAAATAATAAATAATATAGGACTCATGTCCAAAAACTCTGGCATTGGTCTTTAAGACAGGAATGGAAAGAATTTTGATTCCTTTCATTTATTAATAGCACATGGCAAAGAAGTGGCGTGTGGGACTGTGTGTGTGTGAGTGATGTGTGCATGTGCGTGTGCATGTTGAGCACACAAGTGCCAAACATAACAGAGGAGACGTGAAAAACATGGTGGGGTTAGCTCACAACCAGGCTTCCCGCTAACACAGTGTCACAAACAAAAAATGGGACGGTGCGTAAGTCTGAGCGAGCATGTGTGATTTTGTGACTATGTGTGATGATATGCGTGTGCGTGTGCACATGTGGGTGTGTGTCTGTCCATGTGGCAGTGTCTGCAGCTGCACGTGTGCAATGAGCAAAAACAGTACAGGGGAAATGAATGAGGTATGTGTAATGGCTTGCTGCTCTGCTATGTTCATTAGGCTACAGCACATGTGTGTGTCTGTGTTTTTGCTTTGCTTAAACACAAATTCCTGGGAAACAGTAGGAGGTATTGAAATTGTTCCCTGCACAGCTTTTGAGGTCTGGTTGTCAACATTGTCAGTATACCATCACTGATGGTAACACATGACACAGATGTTGACACTGTAGCGGATTACCCTACATGTGTTGGGCTCGATGGACCGATAGATCATATTTCTCATTTCAGCTCTGTGGAGAGTGACATAAATTTTGGGCCTTGCATGTTTTGTGGTGAAAGTATGTTATTCAGAGGAGGAGTGAGAGCCAGCATGTCCTTTCAAAAATGTTCTCACTGTGGTGTAGTGACGTGCTGGAACATCGTACACTGTACATACTGTGTGCGGGCCATTTTTTCCAATATTCAGGCAATAAGCAGTGTATTAGCTGCTGTCTGTGTCTTTGCATAAACTTATTTTCTAACTCCTTGTGTATCACTTCATGCCCATCCCATTACCTGTTCTTTCACACATAATCATTGAGTGATTGTTTTTCTCTGGGTCACTGAGGTAATTTAAAGATATTGTTCATATGCATCATATAGTTCAGGGGGGCAGGGGAACTTTGTGGCAGAACAATGCATAAAATATAATTCATAACATTGATTGACAAAACTTTAAGTGGATATGAATGCGATCCCAATGCGCTTTGGCAAGCCCTGTTACATATACAATACATACTATTTCCATAGATTATGCTGAGACACCCTCTTTCTTGTGTGCCAGATCATATAATACACACCATTTTTACAGGCTCAAAGCCAGGTCGTCCCAACATCATGAAATGTATGGTCCTTGTTAGAGAAGCCATTATGTTGAAGTCGCTTTCCACATGAGGCTGTACATTTCCTAATGTACCTTTGGCTGTCTTCAAATGGCTGGGCTGTGCTTGCTGACCCCCAGCACAGTTTACTGGGAGTTTCACTTCTACAGTGGTTCCCAAAAAGCTTTCCAACGCAGACAGCGGTACTGGCCGCCCCCAAATGCTGACATTTACAACAACCTCTCATCTGACAATGATTCACAGAACACGCACTACAGATATATATGGCACCAGATGCAGCAGTGAAATTGTACAACAACAACCAAGACATCAATGATGAAATATGTCATACTGAACAGGTGACAGGTCAAACAGCCTGAGGGCCCATTAGGGAATGATTCATTTGGGGGCTTTGCTTTACATTTAGGCTGACAGTGTACTCAAAACAAAATCGTTTGACATCTCAAACTGATGTCGAAATCAGTCCTGCAAAGGCCAGTTTACTAACTGTGATGTGAGATATGCTTGTTTAATGTCATCCATGCTGGAGGAGCTTGCAAGTCAGTAGGACCTTTAAGGTCCTCAGAACAAGATACAAGTAAACATATTTTTTACATTTGTAAGTAAATAAATATAATATTATATAATATTATACTAAAGTATAGCTGTAAGGAGATGCATGGACTTTAACCATTCACATCCAATTGTTGACCAGTTGCATGCAAGGGGGGGTATTAGGGGAAGATACATAAATGATGCTGTCAAAAAGTTCAGAGGGCCAGCCTGCGTGCAAAGCTACATATTCAGCTTCTTTTTGGTCATAACCCTGACGTTTTGCATGTGCAGACACAACGCAATTACTGTACTGCTTTTAGATTTCACTGCCAGCCTCAGTCTGAAGTCTGCAGCATACATCACTGAGGCTTTTTAGCCTTTGGGCACTGCTATCAACGAATTCTGAAAAAAACACATTTTTTAAATTGTTTTTGTGCGAAATGACCCTTGGCGCCATAATTTGCATGAGAGAACATGCACTGCTTTATCTGATAGTGCTCTATCAGTGTGTATGATTGGTGGAGAAGTTGTTGCCTGCAGCAAATTCTTTTAACCAGCCTTAGCATATGAGTAAATACCTCAGCTACAGAAACTATTTCCCTCCTCTGGCCAGCAGAAGATCAGTGATGTGTGTGCTTGGGGTATAGTGTAAGGTGGGATTGCAATTAAAGTCCTGACCCCAGACCGTGGAATTCCAGTGTTGGCATTCGAGGAACATGCCCAGCCCTATGAACAGGCGAGCCCATATACCCCTCTGGACACACACACACACACACACACACACACACACACACACACACACACACACACACACACACACACACACACACACACACACACACACACACACACACACACACACACACACACACACACAGCAGACAGTCCCCTACCCCCTTTCTTTTTTGTTGTTGTTTTCTCTTCTCTCCCTCTCACAATGGAAAGGCATCGCCACTCTCTAGGAGGCCACAGTGAGGAGATCTGCTCAGTAGCAGAACAATAAACAGAATCTATAATGGCAACGCTCTGCGCCTACCTTGGACTTTAGTCAGCCAACTGATTATTAGATACAAGGACTAGAGAAGGCATAGGCATGCATGCTCTGGCAGGAGTAGCAAAAACACATACAAGCACTCCTTTTCTGTCAAACATAGTTGTTGATGAAGCCACTGGTAGGCTGCTTAAAACAGCATCAACCTCTTGGGACGGGGACCGTCCGTTGCTGAGGCCTCAGCAGCATCGAGGCGCTTTCAATACAAAGCTCCTTTGAGCTTGAGCATTGTCTCCTCCCCGGCTTGTTCTCTATGATTAGTCAGCAATCTGCTATCATACAGGGCCCTGGCCTACTTCTGCACAGGAATTTGACCTATGACATCAGTCTGCTGCAAAGAGGCCAAAGTCTGTCCGGCTTGGGTCTTATAAAGTCCAGGTGGAACGGTTTGAACGGTTTGGCTGTTTTGAACCTCCTATATAACTAACAAACACCAACAAACCACACACACATAAAAAGCCATTTCCTGAAATGTTATTAAATGAGCACAAAATTGAGAGAATGCATGAAAAGATGACGTAACCGAGGCATGACTAGAAACAGACACAAGGTAGATGCTAAAATGTTGCTGTGGTAAGATTTTCTTATTTAACCATGACAAAAGGCTTTTCGAACCCAAACCACAACCATAAACCTAAACCATAGAGGGTAGTTTCAGTTTCTTAACATTAACCAAACCTTTGACTGCCTACACTTCACATTAAACTTAGCCATTAGGTAATCATAAATGTGATGAACACAAGATGTAAAATCTGTGCTGTTGTCACATAATCTAATTTGTGGTAGATAAATACACCGTCAGTAACACGTAATTTACATTTCAGACTTTGCACTCATTTTCTGAACATTTCCGGGGTCACACACACACACACACACACACACACACACACACACACACACACACACACACACACACACACACACACACAAAAGACTGATGGAGGAGGGGTTAGAGGGAAGGAAAACAGAAAACCTCATTTTCTGAACATTTCTGAGAACGTGAGAACAGAAATGGGGAAGAAAGACTAATTCTCCCCTGGTGGTGTTCTCAACTGCGCACCCCTCCCCCCACCCAACCTTTCTACTTTTCTGTGAGGTGGTTTGATGTTTCATTCTTTCTTATTAATAGTACTTTTGCATCAATTACCCCCCAAAAAACATCCTTCAGAGGGAAGGGGATGAGGGATTGCATGGGGGTGGATTTCTCTGAGGGAGTGTGGGAGACAACCTCCTTGTAGTGCATTCCAGGCTTTTGTCATTCCTGGGAGTTTGTTTCCTGTCAACGTCTTAAGCCAATAAGCCCCCCCCCCCTCCTCCCTCCCCATGATGAGAGAAGAAATATAAATGGAAGTGAGACCTTTAATCGAGACGTCTCCTTTAGTGATACATGTTTGCTGGTTTATGTGTAAAGTCAAGAGGCTGCCAGGTTCTTACTCAGTTTACAGATTTCTCTCTAATATGGATGTTTTGGGGTATTATTTCATAGCTATTTGGCCTAATTTATGAGATGCTCCACACATGAGCTCGTTGGGTTTTATGGCCTTGTGTTTTCCAGTGTCGGCAAAGAGTGTGTGTGCCCTCTAGACGGCCAGCCTGGGGCCAGTAAACCTCTCTCTGTACAGGCAACCGCAACCATTCTCTCTAAATTACATCACCTTTCTAGATCCCACCAGTGAAACCGATGCTCAGCTGCAGCTCAATTCACCTCATTTTGTTTCCTTTTTTGTACCTTTCTCTCCGTCTCCCTTTTCTTTCTAGATTTCTTATGATCTACTGTATGTATGAAGTGTATTTCTTTTTTCGACTTATTTTTTTTAAATCATAGCAGTATAAAGAAACTTGATACTTTTCCTGCTTTGTTATATTCTTAAGTCATAGTTTTCTCCAGTGCAACCTGTGCCTAACATCATCTTCTCCTTTTACGTCCCTTCTCCCTTTCATCCCTCTTCATCTCTGAGACCAACATGGAAGGAAGTGACTGTGGGTCAGTGGTATGTCTGCAGAGTACACAGTGGCTAATGAAGGCCTGGGCCAGGCTTATCGGGTCGTGTCTGTCTGACTGACCCTCCACTCCCTCTTTGTTTAGACGTCCTGACAGGCGGGTCACCATTCCACATCCTCCTCCGCCTCCGTTCCATTATTCCCACAATATCATGTTGTAAAAGTGAAAGGCCATGTTTTACTTCTTTACTTGAAGGGCAAACAAGCAGCCGGAGGTGCTTTTGGGTAAACCAAACACTGCAATAAAGGGACTCGGGCTACCACCTGAGACACTGCAGGTCATGAATCTTAGACAAGAATCTCTGATATGTAGCTTGTCCTACAGAAACAGTAGGGAAAGGCCATTGACAAATATTTACAGCTCACGTGGACAACAGAAGGAATACAGGAGAACATATATATCAGAGGTTACTCACCCCCCGCCTTCCTCTTTCCTCTCTGTGTGTAGGACCGCTGTGTTATTCAGCTGTTCCCCAGGTCTGTCTGAGGCCACTGTGGCCTGTCAGCCTGTCAGCCTGTCAGATTAAGGTCTCCCAGTATTTCCTTAAATGCCACACGCTTTGTTTTCATTGAAGAGGGGTGCAGAATGCGTGTGATCTCTTGTCGGCCTTCTTCTCATCCATCTCTGCCAGAAGCCGAGAGGGACAGGGGGTAAAATGGGGGTTCAGGCAGGGGCAAGGGGCAGGGTCACACAGGGGGAAGAGCAGGGTCAGAGGTTAAGCTAGGTTACCTCCAGCCTTTGCAATAGAGCACCGAGGACTTGAAGGGAGGCCTACCAGACACACACACACACACACACACACACTTCTCTGCCCACCAGTAATAAAGCCTTCCACTGAAATTTCGATCATGTCTGCAACACTGCCGTTATTCATGCAGAGTGTGGCTTGTTATTGAGTGCAGATGTGGGGCTGTAATGAGCAGTGGCTCTGGCCCTGACTACCCAGTGATGAACAGAGGGCTGTGCTGTGCCCAGACATGGGAGAAGAGAGTGAAATGGATGAACTGAATGAGATGAGTCTTTTGTTTAAGGACTAGGGGATATGTGGAGGTGAAGGGTCTTTCGCAGGTGCGGAATGTGTTGTTCACAGTCACCTGTGAGCTCTCAGTGGAGCAGTGTAACTGCAGCTTCTGATGTAATACCTGTCAACTTGGCACCCTGGTGGCCTAGGAGTTAGGGTGCTCGACCATTAACTGCAACGTCCCCAGTTCACATCCAGCCGGAGACCATTGTTGCATTCCCCATCCCTATATATATATATATATATATATATATATATATATATATATATATATATATATATATATATATATATATATATTATAAAATATTCATATAGAAATCAATGATCTGAAGCATTCAAAATGTGCAAATATTAGGGTTTTAATCAAATTAATTACATACTCTGTGATTGATTAATCTAAATTAATGGCATACATCATTTTTGCTGGGAACGTATTTTAAATATTTCAATTCAAATGAATCAATGCATTATCAGCATTAGTGACATTTAAGTTAAAAAAAACTCTTTTTATTATTATTTTCACTGTTCAAATAATGACCATAACAATCAACAATATGACCGAATATGCTGAGGAAATAAATTCAAAAGTGCTTCAGGAATAGGGTTATGTCACTAGTAAATTGCTATTGAACGACAAAAACATCGACCAAATTTTACAATAATTTTGAATGCACCATGAGGCTGTAGGTTACCAGTTTCGGCTGCAGCTGCAGAAGTGTCAGAATCCTCTACAGTGAGTGAAATACAGTCAAAGTTTACACCGTCTAGCGTTAGCTGTCAGCATTTTAACCGTGTTTAATCCAGCTGCTAGCTAGCGGTAGGCTAACGTTACCTGCTGTTGAGTGTAGTGTTAACTAGCGTCACGTGCAGCAATGTTTCTGTTACCTGTGGCAACGCATTCTCTCGTCTCCCTCCTTCATTTTACAGTTGAATGGTGGCTAGAACGGCTCTGGGTGAAAGGTCAACATGGAATGGATTAATCTGTGTTTTTTTTAACGCTATTTTTTCTCAGATTAATTAATCGAAATTAACACGTTATTTTGACAGCCCTAGCAATATATATATATATATATATATATATATATATATATATATATATATATATCAAGTAAGTATCCTTACAATTCCTCTGTTAAAGCCAAAGAAGGATTTGTTATTAGTAATAGTCAGATATAAAATACTACATTGGAATCTATTTAAACAGAATGGATAAATAAGAGTAGGACTGAGGGAAAAAGGAGCAAAGAAAGACAAAGTCGGATGTAGTAGTCTGAGATGTAGTCCACATCTCAGTGGATTGAGTGAACATTGGGTAAGCCTTTCTAGGTATTACCCAATCAGCTGGCATCAAGGGTTCAAAGATCACTAATCAGGGGACGTACCTTATACACGTCTGCAACATCTTCTGACATCATTATGTATATGAAATGTACTATCAAATACATATTTTTAAAAACTGTTTCTCAAGTTACGGTAAATTAGCATTACTCATTTGTTAACGCACTGAAAATCATCATAGTTTACTAGTTTACTTAACATGAGACATGATTTTGTTTTTCCAAAGTAAATATATCCTCTTTTGAAATTTGCAACTGCTCTTTTTAACTGTGAGATCAGCAAAATTCTTGCAGAATTTCCTCAAGACAATGAAACTATTGAGTAACTAAAAGTGTTTTCGCTTCCCCAAAAGATGTAAACTCAGTGCCACTGGTGCAAGTGACGAAACTAAAGATAGCATGCAGGCAATCCAGTGATTCATCATGTGAGAGAATGAAGTTTAGCAGTCGCTTCAGATTAAATCCTGTCGTACTTGTTGAGTAGCAATCCATTGCTGCTTTAGTATGAAGATATTTATACAGAATCTGATACAATCCGTGAAATCGTAATTTTCTTAAATAATATGTAAAATATGTTAAAGTAGAAAATCAGGAAGTTCAGGCAAACCAGCAAAGTGTCTGAAAGAAAGCAAATAAAAAGTTTGGTTTACAAACCTTGCCCTGGTGTAGTGCTTATCAAACAAAAGGCCGGGACAGACTGAGGTTCAGAACAAATATCTTATCTAAGTCTGTTCCATTTTTAAACTGTCTGTCTGACTGTCTGGGGAAAAGTGAACATTACTCTCCGTGGCGCCATGACACACACACTAACTGGGAAGGCAAACATACAATATTGGACTCTGGTCAGATTCTCTATAATCAAATATATTTTGATGTATGTATAAGATGTTTTCAATCACACAAGAAATATTTTGAACTTTAACCTTTGAGTTTTTTCTTTTGTGCATGCAGCATAATTTTTTAGCAGATTCAGGATCTCCTTTAATTGAATTTAATCTTTAATTTAATCATTTAATTTATAATAATAAATTAGTGACATTAGTAATGATAAGAGGGAGAGGGAGGCTCCAACAGCAGAACATCCATTAACAGACTGTGCACTTGTCTGAGCCTCTGTCCATGGTCCTGAACCACTCATCTACACCCATAGACCTAGAGCAAGTAGAACAGCCTGACAAGACTTTTTATCAAGAAAGAACCAGGCAGCAATCTAAAGGAAAACATATTATTTGTTTGCACCCAAACAATTGGCCTTTTTTGTAAGTCTTTCAGATTTTAGAAAATAGAAAATACTGTATGAAACACATAATTACCAGATACTATATAAATCTGTCACTTATTTACATCTGACACTTTAAAGTGAGGAAGAAATGCTTGCTGAGATGTGGTTGCTGGACCTGAGAGTAGCCTTCAGTGCAAAGACGTGCATATTCACTTCATCTCATGAAAAATTTAAAAGCTATTAAAAGTTTAAAAGTTGAAAGTGTAACGTAAACAGAGCAAGCTATCTGCAAGAAATCCTCTCTGTCTTCTGTCCTTTTCCTTTGTCTGAGCATGCCATCCTCCTTTGTTTTCACCTACTCTTGCGCTCTCCTGAGATGTCAAAGAAGTAAGTGTGCCGGGAAGAACAGAGCACTCACCTCAAATGGCATCCGCTCACATAATGCATGAGCAGACGTCCTCAGTAAACACCACAACAGGAAGTGTTTGAATCTACAAAACATCCTGCTTTCTAAAAGTTCATTGACGTGATGTAAATAAGTTTTGCTGGCCACTGTGACTAATACAAATATGAGCTACCACGGTACAGACTATGCTGCCCACAGCTAAAAACCAAGACGTTAAACTGAATCCATTAATTAGACAAATGTTTTCACAGTTTTTACAGAGTGCTGGTGTTAACAGGGAGCCTGTGACTCACTGCGGATATGCGTATGTTTATGTTTCTTACTCACATCAAGCCACAGACCATAAACCCAGAAAGATCCTGCAGTGAGCTTCTGACCTTCCACCCTAATAATGTCCACCTCACTCAAACTCACGCCTCATGTTTAACACACTCAATCATCTTTGTTTAATTTGATGCAATCCAAAATATAATAACATAGTGTACACAATAGGAAAATTGAAGAGATACTGTATGTTGCAGTTTTTGGGGACTAGACTGGGCCCATCGAGACCTCCCCCAGTAAAGTTAGAGCATCAGTCATTTCTGCGAATGCCCAAAAACATTACCGTTCAAGTGACAACGCCCTCTAGTGGCCGTATGAATTATGACTCTTGTCTATTGGAAGCAAAGGAGGAACTAGAGGTATGTCGTTATAGAGTCACAAAGTCCACAGAGGCAGAAGGTTGGGGTGGATAGGCAGGTCAATAAACTGTTGGACTTTAACACAGGATGTCGTTGTCATTTCCTGTTTCCAACAGACAGTTAACATTGTTATTATTTTAACCATGGCCTCGGTTATAACTATGACGGAAAACCTAATCATAACAAAGTTGTTATCTTACCTCAAACCATGGCCTTTCCCTAACCCTAACCCAGTTGTTTTTGTGCCTAAACCTAACCAAACCTTAACCACAGCAGGGTAAAATCAGAAATCAGTTTTATTTTTGAAACAGTGATGTCCTGCCGATAGTGGCTTTAAGTTATTCGCACAAGAATAATCCCCTGATCGAGTGTAGACACTGGTGGTGGAGGAGTGAAAAACAAGCCTAGCCGAGCGCAGACCTCCACCAGGAAGTGTCTCACAATGTTAATGCAGCATGAATTTACAGTCGCAAACTCATTATTTCCAATTATTCCGACACCCCATAAATGTAGCACAAATGCCCTATCTCGCAATGTTAACGAAAGGGAAAAATGATTTGAGTATGCGGCCCCTGATTCGGATCCGCTCCAAAATGTAATGGGTTATTCCTTGGCCCATGCTTCACCCTTCCACCAAGTTTCATGAACATTGGGCCAGTAATTTTCAATAATCCTGCTGACAGACAAACAAACAAACCAACAAACAAACTACCAAACCGAAAGCATAACCTCCTTAACAGAGGTAATCAACAGAGCAAGCATGAAGATCTTAAACTTCATTACAAGAGAAAATGAAAAAAACTCTGATACTTTAATTGACTGTTCACTAAGCCCTGTCTCCAAACAGTGATTGTCCAGTTATAGCTTAGCAACCATAACTTTACAGCAGGCCTGTCAAGCTTTGGATTTCTGCATATGCCAAAGTAGGGTATATAAGGGCTCTAAAAGACCAGACCGGCATCGCATCATCAAATGCCAGTTCGGTAAAGTGACTTCCCCTTTCGGGGAAAGAATTGAACTGTCATATAATAGAATCAGGAAAAATTCTGAAACCAGAAAATTACGGAGAGAGATACGTCTCAATAAGATTTGTGTAAACAGATTGACAATATGTGTGTAAATTTGTAATCTGTAAATATAAAACATTCCACAAATACAAAAAAAAAAGATTTGTAAACCCACAAAAGGTAATTTGCATATATAAAACTGATCTGCAAATACACAAACAAGTTCCACAAATGCATTACATACATTTACAAATCAATGAAAAGCATTTGGGAACATCTTCCTTCCCAACATTTGCAACTTTCAAATGGGCATCTGTGATTTCAGTTTTTACTTGTGAATGGAAAAGGAATTTGTGGATATCAATTCTCCGTGTGTGGATCTGCATTTTACACGCGCAAAGTTTTAATACAAACTTTCCGCCAGTCTGAACGAAAATCGACTCGTATCACTCTGCCATGTTCGGAAAGCACACTATTGCCTGCTGATGGAGTCATTTCTTCTTTTCAAAGTAACGGCAGAGTCTTTCTAGACATACGGTATAATAGGATATATGCTACTGTGTGTTGCTAGCCCTGTGGTTTTTTTGCTTGCTCCTGCAGACAAGTTGCTCCCGTTTGGTAATGGTAAAAGTCGTCCCAGCTTGTTACTTGAGGTAAGTTAACCTGAAATTATACTGTTACAACAAAATTTCATAATTGTGTATCTGTTATAGTACACAAGCTTAAAAATGTTTAAACATTAAAACAAGAATTTGCTAAATACCAAGTACTAGCTAGTGCATCTGCGGCCCCTCCTTCACAGATGCCCGCAGCTAAAGTTGGAAATGTTAGGAAGATGTGTGTTTTCATTTACTTGTAAATGAATGTAATGTACTTACAGATCTATTTTCACATTTACTCACAGATTGTCAATCTGTTCACACAAATCTTAATGAGACATATCTCTCTCCATAAGAAACACCCGTATTAATAACCAAGGCTTTTGCACTGAGATAAGAGGCACATAAGATACATTAATATTTACTGTCACTTACAGTTATAGCAGCATCGGTCTTCTCCAACTAAATCTCAGCTTAGCCTGGATCAAACAGTTGCCTATTGACAGGTTGGTTACTGTATTTACAGACACGAACGCTGACGATATCTAGTAATTCAATCAAATATCTAGCCACTGTGTTGGTTTATTGATCCACTTGGATGGGGGAAGACTGAAGGGGCATGACGGCTCTCTCTCTCTCTCAGCTGCAGTCTGTGTGTGTCTGTTGCCTAGCGACCTGCGCATGCGCGATAGCTCTTGAACTTTTGAACTCTCTGTGGCCGCAGAGTGGTGTCAGGTTACAGCATGTTGCTATAGTCATTAGTAAGAACTTAACCACGGCAAATCGTTTTTTGTGGAAAAAATACGTTTTGGACTATTGGATTGTATGAGTTCGGCAATCGATTCGTGTGGTCTTCAACCAGACATCAGTAAATAACCAGAGGTATGGATTAACACAACTTTTCTGCCTTTCTGTCACATCTACTGCAGTCAGATTCGCTGTGTTCCCTCGGAAGGAATAACTGCACATGGGTAAGACCAAGTAATGATATTTCGAGCATGTTTTAGAGGCTAAAAACACGTTTAAAACTTGCCCGGTTTACATCCTGTTAGGGGGATAACACGGTGTAGGCAGCACCGATTGGTTTCGTTTTTTTTCGCTACTGACAGCACTACAAATTTACAAACAACAGAGCTACGGGTTGAAATCGACCGGAATTCTCCTTTAAGTAAGAGTAATGAGCTTGTGTCATAGACTGTCTGTTGAGGAGCTACTGGCAGCTACAGGCGTGGTTTAAGTGTGTGATGGCCATTTGTTAAAAACAACAATGGTGGACGTCATAGACAGATGGTTCATCCAAACACCTGCCAGTTATTTTTTGAAAGTGGCTGCCCTTTTCCAAACCATTTCCAATGACGGCTGCTCAGATGGTTCTACGTAAGAAACCATCTGGCACTTTTCCTTACACTTTTGGTCTTGTGTTTTTTGGTTTTGGAAAGCTCTAACATAATCTGCAAACATTAGCATACCTGGCTAACTAGATTTTTACTTTGATTGGACAAGGTGCTAGTATATTATAGATTATAGATATAATATCCATGTATTTAACCATCATGTCATTTACAGGCTCATCTGTTTCATCCTCAAACCAGCTGGAAATATTAAAGAGTCAGGCAGACAGTTTTCATCCAACTCATGGAGCTTTAGCCATAGCATTAGCTAGCAACAGTCATCATTTCAGCTGACAAAATACATGGTCATTGGCTAGAAATGAGAAGCCTGCCTTGAATTTGCAGACCTAATATTTAAAGAACTACCACCAATTTTGGGTGGTAATTCTGCCATCATGATAACTGTAAACTGTCCATGTGTTATGCGAGAACAGAAAGATTGACATGACATAGGCATAGATATAAAAATGGGGGATAAAGTCATTTGCCTAATTTGTGAATTGTTCTGGCAATCTATCAAGTACCAATGGTAGAAACCTAACTTAAAGTGCCCATATTATGAAAAAAAATCTTTTTTTCTGGAATTTGGGGTGTTATTTTGTGTCATGGTGCTTCCACACGCACACAAACTTGAAAAAAATAACAAACATCCATGCTGTTTTGAGTGAGATATGGGTTTCTGAATGTGTCCTGCCTTCAGACTCCGGCTGAGCTGTTCAAAATCAGCAGGGCTTTTTACGTCAGTAGCCGAGACAAGGTGGCTAACCGTAGCATGCTAGCTCATCCTCAATGGCAAAACACTGCTACAACACACACTAGTTCACCATAATCCAGTCCCTCCAGAAAAACGTGATTATAAGATCGCAGAATTCAATGCATAATCAGCCAAAGTCTGCATATTTATGCGGTGGCCGCATTTTTTAAAATACGCCACACTTTCGCTGCATAAATTGCTGATTTCCACGCAAAATATGCGGGGCTTACATGATTTCATAATCCTCGCATTTTTGTTGCAACAAAGTCACATATACCTCAGCAGAAAGTTGAAAAATGTTGCGTTCACACAAGAGCAGCCATTTTCCCCTGTTACGTAATTTTGCCTAGTGAGAACACGGTGTTGGGGGAATCACTTTCTTTTCTCTTTTTCATCAAACCGCAGTTTTTGCAAGTTCCCGCAATTTTTGCAAGTTCCCGCAATTTCATCGCATAAAATTGCATAAATATCCCGCATATTCCATCGTATTTTTTAAGAAAACGTGCTGCATAATCAAGGATTTTTGCCCGCAACAATCACAAAAAAACTCTGGAGGGACTGATAATCTACAAAAGAGCTACTTACATGTCCCTGTTCTTCAGGTATTCCACGCAAAATTGGAAGTGCGCCCTGTTTAGAAGAAGTCTCCCGGCTAATCCTGCCTCGAAGTTAGAGAAAAAAGCTAGCTAGCTGATGTGATTTTACCTAGCTACTGCACATGTGTGAATCCCTACAAAGATGGCATAGAGGTGAGATGTCTCACTATGTAGCTAAAACAGAGACCTGAACAGAGCTGAACAGAGGAGCTGCAGCAATGTGCAGTACAACAAAAATATGGTGTTTTTTGAGAATTAAAACCTATTCTGGTACAACCCCAAAATACAATTATGAACCTGAAAATGAGCGTAATATGGCCACTTTAAACTTGACTAAAACTGTTTGTCTGATCTCCCAGTCTATTCCACATAAGATAATCCTTTACAATAGACTGTAGAGATTCACTGTGCAGACATGGGGGACTCGAGTCACATGACTTGACTCGAGTTAGACTCGAGACGCAAATTTTAGGACTTGAGACTTGCTTGATAAACATTCATAAACGACTCGACTTGACTTTGACTTGATATTCATGACTTGAGACTTGACTTAGACTTGAGTCAAATGACTTGAAATGACTTGACTTTCTGTTTAATAAATATATTTTTTTTTCCTCTGATATTGAGGAGGAGTTAACGTTACGGTTTTAGTGCTGTTCCATGCGCGGGAACCTGTTGATATAATGACGCGCCACACGGCGGCAGACCTGCAGTAGGGGGACTGGCTACGGCTGTTATTTAACGTCATGGATTCCTCTGCACCGAAAATAATAAAGTTTGGCTATAAGGATTACACATCTGACCAGGGCAAAGAAGAAACGAACGGCAGTTTGCAAGGTCTGCAGTACAAAAAATTCCGATGTCAACCACCACCACGTCGAATTTCATCAGACACTTAAAATCGGGAAAGATTCAGGTTCCAGTCCCCATATTCAGCTGAACCACTATTTGGACGCTTGTGATGAACAGAACTCCCTTCAGTTTTGGG
Organism: Gymnocephalus cernua; assembly: GCA_023631565.1. NCBI lineage: Eukaryota > Metazoa > Chordata > Actinopteri > Perciformes > Percidae > Gymnocephalus > Gymnocephalus cernua. Next base: position 17,639,526 of record CM042431.1, read on the forward strand.
CCATGAATAAGCACACCCTCCCCCCTTTGTTCAAGGTGGCGGTAAGAACGAATAACTGCTCTCTCTCTCTCTCTCTCTCTCACACACACACACACACACACACATGCAGACACACACACACACTTGCGCAGATTAAGTATGTGAATAAAGCTAGGCACACAGACACACACAACACACTGCACTCACACACACACACACCACATGCACACATTCACTCACCAATATTAATAACTTTTCATTCACTCTCTATCTCTCTCAAACACGCACACATTCACTCACAAATATACTGACAAATATTAACATATAGCCTACTATTCAATCTCTCCAAATTATGCAAAGGTGGTGGGATTCAGCTACTCTTAAAGGATATGTTTTTTTTCTTTAAGAGAAGGAAAGGTTAAATGTGTTTCTGTCCCATAAAAGTGAGGCATGTTTGAAGAATATTATTTGACTTAGAAACCATTATACTTGAATTGTTTGAATGAATTTCATGATTTGATGTCATGTTTGAGGCATATTGAACAAATATGTACCGTATGTTGATTTTTTGTTGGCCTAATATCAGTTTTAGGCTGTGCTTTTTTAATCTTTATACATTTAAACTGTTCAGATATATGTGGCTTGGACGCAATGTCTTTTGAATATTGAGTAGGAAAAAATGCAAATAAAACCTCAGCAGTTCATAACCACTGTCTTTAGCTTGTTTAAAAATGGAAACTTTTGTATGACTTGACTTGCTTGACCAAAGCTATGACTTGACTTGACTTGCTTGATTGTCACACAAAATGACTTAGACTTGCTTGAGACTTAAAGGTTAAGACTTGAGACTTGCTTGTGACTTGCCCATGTGTGACTTACTCCCATATCTGTCACTGTGTGATGTGTAGTGTAGATACAATATGTTTGGAAAACAGGAAGCCACAGGGCATCCCTAAACTCTACTGTTAAGTGTAGACACTACGATCCTGCATCTTTACATGTCTTGACCCTTCCGTTGCTCCTACAGTGTCAAACACATTTATGCACATGCACAGCCCCACACTTTTACACAATAGAGGAAACATGAGGCATGGAGTCAGCAGATCAGTATGTTCTCAGCTCAGATGGAGGCACACACTGTACACACACTCACATGATTTTCTCAGGAACAACAAACAAACAACAAACAAACACTTCCTCTCAACCATTCAGAGCCCTCTGAATTCTGCTGATTTTTGGGGTTCTTCAATAACAACGCTGTGGGAGGATACATGCGCGCAGCATTGACCTCCCGGTATCACAAGCTCCAACATGCTGTAGCTGATCACTGATTAACCGGAGTCTTGATAAGATCTGTTGGCTGAGCTGATAAGGCCTCTTGTGTCAAACACAGGAGATCATTGACACTCTCACAGCATTATGAAACAGCAATGCTTCAGCAGCAACCTGTACTTTCCCAAAAGTGAAAGATTGATTGATTCTGTTCTCGCTATGTGAGATGTGCTACCTGACCATTGCTCTCACCCTCTAACACGTAACCTTTACCAGAATATGAGTGGTACCTGGTATCACAAGGACATTCTGCAAAATTCAGAGGATGCATGTTGTATGCTCTTAGAAAAAAGAGAGGGGGGCTGCAGTGTTTAATGTACAAGGCAGGAGTTAACTGATCAAGTTTAAACATATTTTAAAACACTAAGGCTGATGGGATGCAGGCTGAAAGCATAGATGGTAGACAGAGTCAGTTATAACCTGAATGGAACAAATGTATGTTTTATGTTAGCTTTTAATAACCAAAAAGTAAGTGAAAACAGCTAACCTGACTCCGCCAGATGGATTGCTTCGCATTTGCTAAGCATATCCATCTGGGAACTTTCCGTTGGAAAACGTTTGGGAAAGGGTGAAAATACTGGTTAGCTGATTGGATAAACCATCTCTCTATCACCACCTATGTTGGTGATAGACGGACCAAATCAACCAATCAGATCAACGAAGTCTATGACGTACAACAGAGCAACGACGCAGCCAGGCTACCCCTGCTGCTGCAGGCAAAGCATAGTTTGTTAGCTCAGCAAGCAAGCAACATGTCGGTAAAGGATATTTGCCGTTTGTGTAACGAGAATTTAGGAATAAAAGGCCCCATTTCAGGTTCCCGGTCCATATTCCAAAAGAAGGATCCAAGAGAAAACAGCATTAGCGAGCGGCTAACAGAATCAGGGCTACCGCTGTCTGAAAACGTGTCTAGATCAGGTCAGATTTGCATGCGTTGCTTCCGCTTGCTGAGCCTCGTGAGACCATCCTGATCTCGCGAGCTCCTCGTTGCATCACACCTAAACCCGCCTCAAAACCAACGCTGATTGGCCCGGTCGTTTGGTGAACGGCTCCAAATTTTCTCTGCCTCAAGATGCCAGACTGATCTGCGAGCAGAAAACTGGAGCTCGCAAGATCAGGATGGTCTCACGACGCTAGAAAACAGCACCCAAAAAGAAGCTTTTGCGTAGTTTGCACGTACTTTATGTTTATGGTAGCCATGGTAGCCATGGTATCCATGCGGTTGCCAGAGTACTATATAATGTTTTTAAATCAACAAACATCACCATAGTGACACTTTTTGTAAACTATAGTACTACCACTTACAATAAATGAATGGAGAGAGGTTTATAAAAAAGGTTAAAGGATAAGTTTACAATTTTTTTTTATGTCTGACTTAATAGAATACCCACATGCCCAAATGTACAGTGAAAGAGTTTTTGCTGCAACTTTTGTCCCTGTCCATGCTGTCTGTAAAGAGGTCCCTTCCTAAACATGATTTCAATCTAAATCATGGGCAGGATGGACGTTAAGAACAATTGCTGCAGCCAATAACACTTTCTGTGTATAAGTATTGTTTTAAGACAGACTTAAAAAAGTGAACCCATCCTTTAATCTTACTGAACTATAAATTGTTAAATTACCACTAAATAATTCTGGTTTTCTGGAGGCAACCGCAAATAAATAATTAAACCAATCCACACCTTTGTGAGACTAATTTGGAATTTAATAGAAAATCCAAAGCATGTTAGCAACTAGTTTAGACTTGATAAATGTTGCACCATTTCATCTCCATATGTATCGCTCAGCAGCTTTATTTGGCCCTGTGCTAAAACACTGAGTAGATCTGCCTCTGGAGCTCATGGCACAAATTTGCAGATCTGGATCCAAGCCTCTGAGGTCGACACCAAAAGCCTGGCTGTTATTCCTGGGAATAGGATGTGTGGTGGAAAAAGGATGTGTGGCGAATAGGAAGCTCAGACACTGAGATGCTGTCAGTGTGGCTGATGATTTACAGAGAACCAACCAGAAGAGGGAGAAGCCAAACTCCGCTCTGACTAGGATTGGTACAGAGAGTAGAGGACATGGTCTCAAACTCCATGAACCTATTCTGGCAACATCCAACCCTGCCCACTGCTAAACCTCTCACACTTCACTTTCCATCCCTATGGGAATGGACTTAGATCTTTGATAAGATCTTTGGAAGCCTTCATTCATAAACTCAATAGAAGTCAATTGATCGAAATAAGAATACAAATCGTATAAAGTAAGGTCTGTTATCAATGTTTTTATAATAATTCCATTGTCAAAAAAAAAACTTTTTAATAGCTGGAAAAAAAGATACAAAGATCTGACCAAATTTGAACACAAAAGTGTCCCAAAGCAAAAGCATGAAACTGTTTATTAAGACTACAATTTGTAATAACAGTCACATTCTCTGCAAGATAAATGATTACTATTTGATTTAAGAGTCAATATCGGTGCTGACTTTACAGTGAGCTCAAGTTACACATAGTGCCTAAGGTTTGGATCAAGCCTTTTAATAAATACGTTTAATGGATGGTTTCCTAACCCTTGTGTTGTCTTCGGGTCAAATTTGACCCGTTTTTCAAAATGTCTATATCAGAAATATGGGTTTCCTTTTAACTACCTAATTTTAATTACCCAAAATTATTACATGGCTTGGTTGAATTCTAATGTAGAATGCGGTCTGTAATTTCTTCATAACAGACCGCTGCTAAGCATAACACACCGTTGCCATGCAAAGCAGAGCGTTGCCATGGACGCAGTTCTGTTCACTCTGGAGGACAGCTATCAATCAATCCGCCGAAAGAAGTCCGGATAATTTATCAGCTGTGGGAAAAAGTGGAGAAACGCCGTCGAGCAACTTCTGTCCTCCAAGTCCAATGACAGCAGATCTGGTGAGCGCATATCGCTACATCTTTATATACGGTCTATGATCTCTACATCTTTATATACGGTCTATGATCGCTACGCAGTAACTTCAGCCGTAGTATAGGAACAACAACGCTAATTAGTTAGCTTACATTGCACGTTTAGGTGTGTCAATATGCAGCGGCTGTGGAAAAAGGAAACGAGATGAATGAGGACGTGAAGCCATTTACCTCGTCTCACTTCACTGTCAACAGAAATGTTCAGTTTAATGTGAATACGAGCAGCCGAAAGCCCGCTAGCTCACTACAACGCGTCAGCTATGGCGTGTCAATTCCTGCAGTGATTAAAACAGCAGCTGGGTCATTTGTCCACCACGGCAGCACCCCATAATGTATACGGCTACTACCACAGCCCGTAAGGTGGTGGTGAGTAAGATGAAGGGTTGCATTAGCTTAACAGATACAGAGTTTACGTTGCTATGGACGCAGGATTCCAACCGTAGACGGAACGGACTATTTTCTTTAGCGGAAGAAATACAATCGTATTTAAATCAATAAACTCCTTTTTAAATCAATATTTTGTGTCAAATTATTGATTTATTTGGAAAGTAGCCATGTAATAAGCGGGATAATGTAGAGCGAGGCGGTTGTTATAGCGAATACAACCCCTTCAGGCTGATTCAAGACCCCTCCGCTTCGCGTCGGGGTCCTGATCACCCTGTCGGGGTTGTATTCGCTATAACAACCGCCTCGCTCTACATTATCCCTTACATAACATGGATGTACAACAAAAGACAGGTTCTCTTCTTTCATTGACTTTTGGGTGTTTTATAAAAAGAAAATTGCATTTGAAAAAAAAGAGTTTAAAAACCAGTCTGAACGTTGACATACCCTTCTGTAATTATCCTTCCTTTAATATGAGTCTAAATAATTAATCATTTCTAGTTTTTTAACTCAAGAATTAGGTATAATTTCCTATAAATGAGGTTTATTGACCATGAATTCCAAAAATGTAAAACTGGTAATAAGTTGGTGTTAGTGGCGTTTATACATGGTAGTGAAAAAAAGAGACAAAAATGTCGATAAGAGACAAAAATGTCGATAAGAGACGAAAACGTCAGAAAAAATGTGCTGATTATCAGGACAAGTACATGATCAAATCGAAGACAACACAAGGGCTACTGTAATAAACGTTTGTTAGTGCAACTTATCAATTATATTTGTTTTTACAGGTAACAATAACTACAGTAAAGGCATCAATTCAAAAACCCTGATCAAAAATGAACAATGTTGCTCACTTGTAATGATGTTTTGGACCTCAGGCTTTTGTAAAAAAATATATTTACAGTATTTATTTATTATTAATTTTACCAAATGAAGGTCTTAGGACCAAAACAGTATTAATTAAGTACAAGTGATTTAACTCACTTTATTGTGGAATAAAAAAATCATTCATCTATCTCCACTCCCACCTGCCTCATTCGTTCTGTCCTTGCTCTATGTCTAACGCACACAAAGTCACGTACACTCATACATACGCTCAGACAAAAAGTCCTAAAATACCTGCACATGACACACTCACATACATGCACAAGCACACCGCTCAAGCACACACATTTCCACTGCAAACAGTCACTTTCATGAGAATTATACTTCCAGGCAGGGAGCAAAAAACTTTGCTTAGCAGATAACTCTGTTTGATTTGCTAGATTTTGGACTTTAGGTTCAGAGATAGCCTGGGAAAGAAATACTGTCACTGTGCTTTTGATAATAGAAAACAAACAGGTATTAAAGAATTAAAGAAGCTGTTTTCATTTATATTTCTTATAGAGATTAGAGCTGTTGATCCCTGCAGCAAATAAAATTTATATCAAAGACTTCACAACCATATAATGGGGAGTTACTTGGACATGTTACATCACATCACAGTGTGTTTCAATTCAAAGGAGTCAAGTTTCCCTAAAATAAAAAGAATCATCAACAGAACTCAGAAGAGAAAAGGCCATCGGTCACTTGTGGTTTTGTGGCATTCACAGGTCGTCGATGCCCTCATTCTTTTACGGAGTGTATTACAACAATATTTAAAGATGAAGTCATCCTTTCCTCCAATAATACTTGAGGATATTTGTGTGAAAGGATCATGATATCATGACGTCATGCAGGATATGACCTCAAGCGGCTCGGATGACATAATTGCTATCACCTGCATGATGCCCAGACATTCCTGAGGCTGGTCGGCGTTGACGCAAATCATCCTTGCCATCATCATATCAAAAACATACCGCACTAAGAGGTTTTTGTAAGCACGTGAGAGTTGATTTCATCTTACTATGAATTATGACAGAATTTCCTACCACCAAAGCTGATGTTTCAAAACTACTGCCAAAGGATTTCCATGCAGACTGTGTCTTCTTTGGCTGCCTCTGGGGATTTTGTCTGGGTCATAGTGACCTAAGGTCTTGTGGGAGTTGGACAAGCAGCAGCAGTAATAGTATTAGGTTTACTTGTAACAGCAGCAGTTGTAGCTGTTATGAGACAATTTAATGTGTTAAAGTGGAACATTGGAAATCCATTAGTGGCATTCCTGTTGGTGCATGCTTACAGACCTCCTTGATTTCCAAGGCCATATTGGTATGCTGCCATCTGCAGTTGTCTACATGGGACACGAACTCTCTCTCTCTTTGAATTTGTAAAACTGCACATGTGATCTTGTCTTCCTGAACTCACAATGCCATACCAGTTCCTTTTTTTTTTTGCTGCCTTATCTGTGCTACTTACTTGATCTATACAGTGCCACAGTTATGTTTAAAAAAATCGGACATTTGAACAAACTGTACTGTATTTATTTCTAGTGAAGGTCAAATAAATGATTCATCTGGTCATGACCAAGCAAGTATTTTGCTTTGAATTTTGTCCAAAACATTTTTTACTACACGTGTCTCACACATGAAATCCTTAATAAAATGTGCTATACACACACACACACACACACACACACACACACACACACACACATATATATATTCTGACAGTAGAGTCAGCTAAATCTGGACAAAAATAAATACAGATTGGACGAAGCAAGGGCATAATCTTGCATACGTTATATGTTGAAACCGACTGTTTGTAATTACATTTTGTCAGAGGTGGAAGCAGTATTTAGATCCTTAAGTAGAAATACCACAATCTAAAAATACAAAAAATTTTGTAAATGTCCTGCATTTCAAATGTTACTTGAGTAAAAAGGTACACAAATATTATCAGCAAAAAGTATAAAACAAATAAAGGATTAATTGTGAAGTAAGAGTGCAGGTAGAGTGCAGGTACTGTTGTGCATGCGCATTTTTTCAAAAAGTGGAGAGGGCGGTTCTTTTCTAAAATTCGGGAAAATCCTCCATTATACCTTTAATGTTGTAATTTGTCACTGTGTAGGCAAATGTAGGAACTTGCATTCAGGGCTGGACTGAATGCATGATGACTGGGGTAAAAATTCAGCCCTGGACTTTTGAGACCCAGACCAGCCCACCACAATCAGCCAGACACCAACCGTCCTTGAACTCCACTTAAACACATATACATACCCGCAGGGCTCAACATTAGCACCATTTACCAGCCAAAAAGTAAAATTTTAACATTCACTTGCCATTTGGTTGGTGAACAAAAAGTTAATTTTAACTAATACTCTCACTTATCGGAGTGGTGAGAGTGTAATAAGGTACACACTGAGTCAAAAAGGCTGCCTGGCTCCTGATGGCAAGATGGCTAAAGGTTGATGGGAGAACATGGGTGTCACCAAGATGTCTTGTATAGTAAACAAGGGACACGTCTGTAAATTAGCTAAGCTAAAGCTGCATTAACTACACAGCAACGTTTTGCAACTTGTGTTATAGTGGAATGTGGATAAATCAGAAAGCTATAGTATTATATTTGCAAGTGCCTTAGCTTGCTAACACATAACCATATACTGTTAATATTTACAGTCAATGTACATGACTAACATTAGCTTACCAACAGCTAACTTGTTAAAGACAAAGGGTGGTAAAATAATCGTTTGACATGCTAAAATAGTGTTTTTAGCTAGCTACTGGCATTTTGTGTTGTTTTGGAGTGATTTTCGCCGCCGGTGGGGGCGGGACTTAAATGTGCTCCCTTTCTATGGTAGGATGGAAGTGGGTAATAGTGGGATGTGATTGGCCAGTGTTCAGATGAGAGTCAAACGAGTGGGCCAATTATGTGATGTCTCTCCTCTCTGTGGGCCGGTCAGTCAAAGACTAAGGATGTGAATGGCCAGTGTTCATATGAAAGACACACTAGTGGGCCAATGATGTGATCTCTCTTGTCTATATGGGCCAATCAAAAAACAATGTTTTCAACCAGAGCGCATTTAGCCCACACAAATAGTCCGGCCCACACATGGATGTATTAAGAGAACGGAAATCTCCCAGTAGCCTACTCCCGATGGCCAATCCATGCCTGCTTGCATCTAAGCACTGCATCATATTTCTACACATAAAATCTTTATCTGAAAAGTAATTAAAGTGCCCATATTATGAAAAAAAAAACACTTTTTCTGGAATTAGGGGTGTTATTTTGTGTCTTTGGTGCTTCCACACGCATGCAAACTTGGAAAAAAAACATCCATGCTGTTTTGAGTGAGATACGGGTTTCTGATAGCCTGACAAGCCAGACCGACATCCAGATGTTGGGTCTGGGAACTCACCATTGGCAGGGCTCAATCCGAGGGGCGGGATAAACGGTTGTCTTTCAAATTCCCTCTTCATGCAATAGGATAGCGCTACAACCAGGCAGAGCAACGAAGAAGGTGGCGGAGCTGGTTGAGCGCCCCCACCGACTCAATACACGATGTGATTGGCCTGACCAGAGTTTGGTTTTTCCAGCTCGCAAGCCAACGGAGAGTTGCTAGACCCCCCTGGCTGCAAATTAAATTTGCTGCTAGGGTGGGTCTAGTTTTCTAGGCTAGGTTTCTGAATGTGTCCTGCCTTCAGTCTCCGGGTGAGCTGTTCAAAATCTGCAGGGCTTTTTACGTCACTAGCCGAAACGACGGGCTAACCGTAGCATGTTAGCGCTAGCATGCTAGTTTGTTCTCAATGGCAAAACACTGCTATAACACACACTAGTTCACCATCATCTACAAAATAACTACTTACATGTCCCTCGTCTGCAGGTATTCCACGCAAGGTTGGAAGTGTGCCCTCGTTTAGAAGAAGTCTCCCTGCTAATCCTGCCTTGTAACTGACTGAAGTTAGACAAACAGCTATCTGGTGTGAGCCTTATCTAGCTACTGAGCATGTGCGACTCACTACATAGATGGTAAAGAAGTACGATGTCTCACTCTGTTGCTAAAACAGAGAGCTGATCACAGGCGGAAAATAGGGTGAAAAGAGGAGATGCAGCAATGTGCAGTACAACAAAAATATAGTGTTTTTTGAAAATGAAACCATGTAAACCTATTCAGGTACATCATCAAAATACAATTATGAACCTGAAAATGAGCATAATATGGATGCTTTAATAACTAAAATTGTCAAAACATGCAGTGGAGTAAAAATATTTCTCTCTATGTTGTGAATGTATTGAGGTAGAAGTATGAGGTAGCATACAATATTAATGCAAATACCTCAAAATTGTACTTAGGGACAGTAGCCTACTTGAGTAAATGCACTTAGTTACATTCCACCACGTGTTTGCATGTACCAACAGGTTTATGAAGTTTTGTCATGACTGATAAAATGGGCATATAGCTACAGAAACCCACTTTTTAAGGCTACCACAGTAAAAACTTCAACAAAATGTACTGAAGAATGTTGATTAAACTTTGTGCAAACTTAGCCAAAGCATTTCTATTATTCATGTTTTTATTAATGTTTTTATTCTTAACTTGGTGAATTGTGTTTGGACCCTACTCATTGCTACATGTAATTTCATTGTCTTGCTAAAATTGCCCTTCCACTCTCTTGCAAAATACCAAGAACTGTTAGAAACAGGGTGAACTTTGACCCAAATAGTAAAACATTATTAACTATTCAGCTATTTTTCTTCTGTCATCTCATGATTCATATAACGTGTCGACATCTTGTTAAAAAAACTCTATCACATGCCAACATTAGAACCAGACAACTGTCAGAAAATAAGGATGTTTTGCAGATATTTTGCCTCATGAGAAGTGTCCTGTCACTAGTTAATGGTGCGTAGGGAGCCGTTGCCTGATTGCCCACAGGCCACATGAAGCGTCTGCAGTTTGGAATCCATGTAGTAGGTCAATATAATGATTCTCAGTGAGGTCTGCCTTTCTGATCAACATATTTAATTAATTTAGCCCTCATAAGAACCAGTTTTCCTAAAACAATGTTGAGGGGAAAACTCGTTCTTCTTGTCAGTTGAAGACTTGAAAGAGCTCACAGTAAAAAAAAAAGAAAAGAAGCCTGCTCTGCTGAAATGCCCCGGAACAATGGGCACAAACAAACACACACCCAGGAGTGGTCACGCATGCATCCTCATGGCTGCCACGAAGGTCAAGTGTAGGTTACATGGAGCTGGCTGACTCCGATGATAATGTTACCACAGTTACTCTGCTCTTATTCAGTAAGTCCAACAGAATAGATCGGAAGTAAACAGTTAAGCAGCATTCATTCAGTGAGAAAAGGCTTGAAGTTTTTTTTTTTACAACTCTTTCAGAAGTGGTGGTGGTGATGGCGCAGTGGATATGATACATGCCTTTGGTGTGGGAGATCAGGGTTCAATTCTCACTGTGATACATCAACCAATGTGTTCTTGAGCAAGACATTGAACCCATAGTTGCTCCAGAGGCATGCAACCTCTGACATATATAGCAATTGTAAGGTGCTTTGGATAAAACCGTCAGCTAAATGACATGTAATGTAAAGAAGTCTGCGCCATCATATCTGTTGATAATAATACTATTTTACTCACCAGAAAAATTGCTGAGGTATGGGTTTGCCCAACTGAAAACTGTTGAGTACGACCAAGTTCACAGGACATTGTTTAAATGGACAACCAGGCAGGTTTAAAAAAAAAAGTCCTCACAGACTGAAATAGAAAACGGTGAACCAACCAGAAATTCTAAAAATCAACAGCAGTTTGTGCGTATGACTACAGCAAGTAAGAAAGAAGTTTTTTAAAAATCTAATGGACTTTTGACAAAAAATGTAATAAGTTTACCATCATTTATTTTCTCTTACAAATAACACGTTGACATACATTGCTCTCTTAAAAACTAAGAAAGTCTGCTGTAGATGCACAATAAACAAGACCTTGACTAAACACAAAGTAATTTGATTAATTTTAAATATTAAAATGTTGGTTAATGGAGCTTTAATATCTACTAGTACAGTGCACGCTTGAAGCTTTCACTAGAACCATTGTACCCCAAAATTACTTTATTAATGAGAGAGAGAGAGAGAGAGAGAGAGAGAGAGAGAGAGAGAGAGAGAGAGAGAGAGCGGTAAAGGTGGAAGGCAATGAAAATAAATAGTTTTTGCTTAAAGGTATAGTGGAGGATTTTCTTTTTCCAGGTGGATCATCAAAACTATTGGTCCTCCTAGTTGTCAATCATTCTGGGATATGTTTACGTAAGGCCGTCATACGTGCCGTGACCAAAAACAGTATATAAAAGGCCGTGACAGGTCAGCGAGCAGACGGGCACGGCGTCCGACCATAGACAGTATATAAAAGCCTCCGACTGCTGCCTGTCTCCCCGCTCTCGGTGATAGCTTGTTTGTTGGCCTGTGGCATGCTAAAGTTAGCTATAGAGATGCTTGTCGTAAGTAGATTTCCACTTACCTGTGGCTTGTAGAGCCATGCCGACAGCAACTTGTAAACAGAGCGTGCACGAGGAGAACTAGGCTCGTGCATGCTCTCTCGTGCACAGGTTTAATAGGCGTTCCCTCTCGGGAGCAGGTAGGGTGTTGCGCATGTGCATTTTTTCAAAAAGTGGAGAGGGCGGTTCTTCATTATACCTTCAACTACATGTTAGTGTTGTCTTTTTCGTCAGCAATACATGTTGATATCACCACAGTCAGCGTTTAATGACGGACGGCAGTGCTGTCTCGTCATATAGCCTATCATTAACAAATTTAACACTTCAGAAGAGGTGTTACTTTCCAAACAGGCTTAAGGCCAAAATATACTAGACGCATTGAAGGTGGCGCATGCCGTCGTCACATCAAAATGACGTAATTTCCTGCCGGCGTGCCCGGATTTATGGTGCGCAAGCATAGGTCGTGCACGGCTCTTTTTTTTTTTTAGGCGCACACCAAAGCGGAAACTGGAGGCCTGAACGAGTTTGCCGACAACCGGATGCCAGGACTCTCAGAGTGACTGCAAGTCTCTCTGATAAACTTACTGGGTTAAGATGAGTTCTTTTTTGGTGAATGAAAGGCTTGATCCCACCAAGTAGGTCATTGAATCACTTGAAGCATTGACAGCACTGCTGCATACTGCTGCTGCCTGTTATGCCGTTGTTTACCTTTTTCTTCTTCTTCTAGTCCTTAGAAAGAAAAACATTGGTAGCCTTTGCTCCTTAGCGCCACCGTTCAGGAGAAGACAGCAACTAGTGTCACGACCACCACACGCCGTTGTAAATACTCACGGCAATCCCATGACGTCACATTTGGATGCGCCAGCTTGCCTGCGGTTACTGTTAAACACACTTTAGTGGCTTGACGCTTAACGTTGAAGTATGGATTTCATTTGCGGGGGTATTTTGCCGATGGTAATGTTATTAGTGTTATTATAAGTTAGCAGCACACTTAAAACAACTGGACCCAGGGTGAGCATAGAGGGTGAGTCTGATTAAGAAGTGAATAATTTAAGCTGGGCTTTTATTGTGAAGGGTAGACATGCCTTTTTATTGAGTTTCCTCTTAGCAAAATGCTGAGTGAATTTAAGTTGGACCTTTATTGTGAAGGGTAGACCCGGAAGAGCCAGGTTATGGCAGTGCTTTTTTCCCTTAACCTTTATTGTTCGGCCATTTATTCTAATTCACAGTTTGGACAGCGACAATATCCACCGCTGTCCAAACTGCTCCAAATTCCGAACCCCAAGTTCATTGGGTACCCAGGGAACCAAGTGTGAAGTAGATTGGATGAACAGTTCATGAGCTATTTCAAAGACAGATCACATGCACACACACACACACACATACACACACACACACACACACACACACACACACACACACTCACAGAGGTTTCCCGATTTATTAGATAGATGAAGTCTAACAAAATCCACATTTAACTTTAGTTCCAAGAATCATGCCACAGGGGTTCAGGCTGCATTCATGACCATACCAGATTGAAGTCTGCAAAATAAAGTAGCTAGGGGTCAACTTGATGAGCATACTAATTAAACTAAATCCAGTATATCAATGCTAAATTATGGGTTGAATGCTGTGCAAAACTGACAATGTTAGTCTATAGCTCAGTCCACACAAGCGCAGGAGTAGACGTGTCTGAGGATGTGCCATTTGATCCTCGTAATGGGATGACGGTGAACTGGAGAGAGAGCACTCAGATGTTTTTTTTATGGGACTTGCAGCATTAGCATACTAAAGCCCATTTGCAGATGGAACAACTAAATTCAGCTGTGCACAAGTATTTCCTGAATGTCTCTATGAATAAAATCATCCACCACATTATCATTGCAGTAGACTTGCATGCAGTGGAATTCTGGCCACATAAAGTTACCATTATAGAGCTGAGGATCTCTCTCATCCTCGTTTGATGGAGAAAAATAACATGAACCGTTAGCCACAATGCCACAGCAGACAGGCTACTGTAGGCTGCTTATGTCAGTCTTTATTTTACAGTAGCACGACGAGCCCTACTATTACTCAATCTGGCTGTGATCATTAAAGCCACAGCTTGTACGTTAAAAAGGACCCGTAAAAATATCCCTCAAAGAAACGACGAAATCTCACTTTCTTAAAAACATTTTTTTGAAAGGCACACACTCTATATGTGCTTAAAGTCAAGTGTTGGACGGTGGCAAGAAGTGGCGACTTAACATGATGACATCATCTTATTTTGACAGTTGCCCCATTTAATGTGGAAACGATTAAAGAGGAAGACAAAGAGGGATTTCACCCATTACCCCATTAAAGTTAACCACCAAATTACATGGGATTTTATAGGCCATAAATAAATAAAAATGCTGCTGGATTTTGCCCTCCTCTAGCCACTGTTGAACCTCCTCTGTGTGTGTGTGTGTGTGTGTGTGTGTGTGTGTGTGTGTGTGTGTGTGTGTGTGTGTGTGTGTGTGTGTGTGTGTGTGTGTGTGTGTGTGTGTGTGTGTGTGTGTGTGTGTGTGCTGCCAAGCTCAGGGGGAGAGACTTCACCACGGGACTCACCCGACTTGCTGCTGTAGACACCCAGCACACAGCACACAAGTATTTAGTACATACAGTTAGTGGAGGATGGGACACGGGATAATACAAACACACATATACTGTACACTTATTCACTTTCAACACATTGAACAAAATTCAACCCTATCAAATTACAATCCTGTCTTAGCCATCCACCCCGGCAGGGATCATGTAAACTGTGCCGACTGTTGAATTCTTTCATTCCTGGAAAGCAATGGGAAAGCTTTTTACCGTTTATTATCTCACGCAGCTCCCTCTCATCCATCCATGTAGCCATCACAGCAAAGGATCTTTCAGCACTTTCACCATTGCGCCACTCTTTCTCTGGGCCATTTGGTTGTGATTTACTACCAAAGAAGTTTACAGCAAATTGTTCCTTCATCTCCTTTTTTCTTCATCTCTTCTTCCTCTGTATTCCCTTCCCATTCTGATCTGTATTATGGCATTGCATTGTGTTTTGTTTGTTTCCCCGTGATTCCTTTCATCTCCCAGTCTGTCTGGCTTCATATCACTTTTAAAGTGGACCCAAATGCTTTCCCTGGCACATGCCAGCATGCGCTTCCAGTAAGTCTGAGACATAAATCGAATATTTAAAAAAAAGAAAAATAAATACAAGTGTAAATAGCCTTTTGGAAATGGCCATAGCAACTTCTGTGTATAATAAGGCTGTTGTGTGTGAGTGTGCACACGTGTCCGTTTGTGTGTGTGTGTGTGTGTGTGTCTGTGTGTGTGTGTGTGTGTGTGTGTGTGTGTGTGTGTGTGTGTGTGTGTGTGTGTGTGTGTGTGTGTGTGTGTGTGTGTGTGTGTGTAAGACGGAGAGAGGGAAGAGTAAGAGTAAGAGTAAGATGTTAGCAATTCTGTTTGTTTGTCTCCATTAGTGTGCAAGTGACTAAATGCCCTTTTAAACCAATGTGTGAAATGTTCCTAGTGGGGCTGGAAGTGACTTAGAGCCCCCTCAGTGATGGTAAAAGGTTCTTTTCCATGTTGGCACCTCCACACCAACAAGGCAAGACCAACATTTGACCAATGAAAACACCACTATGGGTTGGAATTTATCTTATGGCTAAGTGTCTAACTGATTCACTGCCGTCTGGCTGTGAGTCCAAATTAGCTTCCAGTAACACAAAAGAACGAGGGATAGAAAAAGACGGAGAGAAAGAATGACATAGTTGGCATTGTGGAAGATGATTCAGAGAAACCAATACATGTCTGGCAGCTGTGAATGTCATAATCACAATGAGATGATGGGGCAACCCCGCTATTTTGTTCTGTTGTTTGTTTGTGTGTACGTGCGTGTGCTTTTGATCATACACCAGTGTGTTTTATGCCAGTGTCGCCAGTGAGTTGGCATATTTGCCATGTTTATGTGTGGGTATTGTGTCTGGACTGAGTGGTCATTGTATTCCAGACATGTGGTATATTCAGTGCTGAGTGATTCACTCTTACTAGCATCTGTTGTCTACCTCTGCTGCCTCTGAGGGGTCTGATTAACACCGCACAACTGACCCACCCGGAACTGACCGGACCTGACCACACCACAAATAAACCAGAGACAACATCATGGAAACAAGACAGCTGAAAACAATCATCCCTGCTACAAATAACATGCATCACAACAAAGGCAAAACCATTTTTTATTGGTGTGATTTCTGGAAAGATTCTACTGACCTTACCAGTGTACCAACCTTTTTTTACATGTATGGTTGATCTCCACTCATCTTAATCAAGAGACCGGGCATTTGGGCGGTATTTAACTTTCTAAGCTACTGTTTATGTGCTGCTCATTTTCAGTAAGAAAAAAAAACTTATTTCCTCTGCAATTTTCTGTTTGGCAATTGGAGATCAATCTAAAATTCTGCACTGCGCAATCCTAACATACGATTTTGGCATGACAGCTTTATTGCCAATTTCAACTTCCCAGAATGCCCCTCCCAGAGGAAAAGGGAAAACAGGCTTCCCCTATTTTGAAACTGTAATCATCATTTTCCCGAAACCATTAAATAATTTTCTTTGTCACATGATAGCTCAGGCCTCAGTAAGTTTATAACAAAGTGCCTCTTGCAAAGCCTAACAGTATCTTAGACCCCTTTCTGATGATAGAATTGGTTTGGAGGTGGGGCTGTCAGACAATTTTTTTAATTTTCCGAAATGGGTAGTCAAACAATTATGCCTTCACGCACTGATTGCCCAGGTATGCAGAGGTTTGAGAGTAAGGCTTGAAGTTCTCTCTCAAGCCTTTTTTTATACATCTTCATGCAAACAGCTTCTGTCACTTTCCATGTGCACAACTGTATGAGGGCAACACTATGGATGCCTTCAAGAAGAGACATGCTAAAGACGCAAAGCTCTTGAAAAGAGATCAGGGAAGCAGCCAAGAGGAGGCTATGACTACAGGCTTTTTGCCCTGCCTTCAAGTGTTGCCATTCATAATAGGTATAAACCGTGTAGTTTGTTTTAAGCATGCTCTTGTAATCCTGTAAATAGTTAAAGAATGCCACAACTAGCGTCTTGTCTACCACAACTGAAGAGAGAACCAGACTTGTTGTTTTTTTATGTTCAGAATCAGAATCAGGTTTTTGGGGGGACCTCTGTAGGCGAACTGCAGGCGGTCCAGGAGTGGGTTGTTGAGGGATTTAAGGTGAGACAAAACAAGGCGCTAAAAAGACTTCATAACCACAGAGGTCAGGGCGATGGATCTGTAGTCATTCAGTCCTGTGAGTCTTGTTTTCATAGGGACAGGGAGGATGGTGGAGGACTTCAAGCAGGCTGGTATGTGGCATGTCTCCAGTGAGGTGTTGAATATTTCTGTGAACACCGGACACAGCTGATCAGCGCAGTGCTTCAAGGTGGAGGAAGAGAGAGAGTTTAACTCTTTCCAGATTTTCTAATCTACCAGTTTTCTCATTTCTTAGTAAGAAGCCTCCCTGTTTTCTGATTTGCTTCCATTTGCTGCATTAATTTGATTGTTGCTGTGGTTT
>CM042431.1:17659589-17694589 GCA_023631565.1 Gymnocephalus cernua
GCATTGAGTGAAAAAAGCCCTGATGAACAAAGGTTTGAATTGCGAAAGAGACAAACTCACTCTGCGTGACATCTGACAAAATACTTTCATTGTTTCTCCTGCCGAAAACAAGTATCAAGTATTGCGGCGAGGAGTCTAAAGAGACACTGTTCTCTGAGACCTGCCTCATTAACTGACCATGTGTGCTAAAAAATGATCCCTACATTTTTCATTACATTTTTACAATTCATGTGATGTTACAAGCCATGACATTATATCAAACTGCCACTGGCCTGACATTATTTCAGCTTCTGCAAACCAATTGTTACTCATTTTCTTGATGTGCGTGGAATCTCACTTGTGGTTTGTCTGGTTTTTGACACAGATACTGAAAATTCCTTAGTTTTTCTAAAAACATTACTGAAATTGAAGAAAAACTGGAAATAATTATCTCAACTTATGTGCACATGCTGTACTGTGTGGGTGTGTGCGTGCGTGTGTGCGTGTGTATCTTTTAACACCGATTCTCTAGCGGCTAGAAGAGAAAACAGTGTTTGAAGACTGTTTTTTCGTCTGAGAGGAAACAATGTAACCCTGTGCACTACTACTTGGAAGCATCCTGAGGCCTCTTGGAAAGATTTAGTACTCAGAGAAAATGTGATTGATACCGGGGAGAACTTGAGGTTTTTTTTACCGAGGTCTGAAATATGCTCCCGGCATTCAAGCCACGAGGATGAAAAGCTACTGGACCAGGGAGCTAATTTAAATCGAAAAATCTGCAGCTATTTGGTTGAATTTCTATACTCCCCATATCACATTCCAAATGACTCCAGTGCCTGAGTAAAATTTAGCGTTTGGATTGTTTGATTGTTTGGGGTTGTCTGGGCTCTCAGTCATGTGGCAGTGCTCCCTGGGACACAGGCCAAACTTATAGCATATGTTGGAAGGGTATGACAGGAGTTCAGAATGTGTTTTTAAAGTGTACACACACACTGAGAAATGGCCTTTGTTTGAACGATATGTTTTTGGCAAGCATTTACAGACATACATGAATAATGGATGTGTGTGTGTGTGTGTGTGTGTGTGTGTGTGTGTGTGTGTGTGTGTGTGTGTGTGTGTGTGTGTGTGTGTGTGTGTGTGTGTGTGTGTGTGTGTGTGTGTGTGTGTGTGTGTGTGTGTGTGTTAGCATCTGCACAAGGACACGCTCACTTTCACACACTTTCTCTCTTTGTCTGTGTGCTCCATACGTACCTATCACACATAATTCACTGAGGGCAATTTGTCTTAGTTTTTGAGCTCGCCTCTGTTATCTTTGAATGGGGAGGTCAAAGATTTACGATCAGGACTCTGATGTTGTCTATCTGCATCATTTGTGCGAGAAGGGTTTTGGATGTTTGTGTTTGTCAGTGTCCGTGTGTGGGTTTCTAGCCCACAATGTTAGACTTCTTCCAGACACACAGCCATGTAAGGTCATTTACCCATTGTTGGATGTGTGTTTTTGTGAACATTAATATCTCAAACATCTGTGGACGTCTGTGATTGTTGAGTTGGCAACCTCTCCAAAGTTTGCTGTGGACCCCGCAACACGATCAAAAACATATTTGTGCCAACCTTATCTTAAGAGTGGCTTTTATCCGCCATGCTGACTGCTGCTCTGGAATTTTTCTGTTTCTCATTCTTTTTTTCCCTCCCTCCTTCCTCCTCTTTTCCCTCCATCGCCAGTCTCGAGGATTTCCTCTTTTTTTTCCTTTTCTTTTCTTTGCTTTCCCTTTCGCTCTGTCTCCCTCTCTTTCTTCTTTTTGCATTCTGTTTTGATTCAGGATGTGCCAGTTTGGGTGGTGAGGATGGAGCTCCCTAGACCCTGGAGGGGTATTGGAGCCGTAGGAACACTGGTCCCCGCCTCTCTATGCGTTGGCATTGTGAGCGTGGGCTAATTGTTAAAGCGAGGCCTCAGAGAGAGAGGACAAAAGGTCACGGTGGGTCACTTTGGCGTCCTAACATGAAAGGAGCTCCCAGTTTCAATGAGGATGACCAAAAATTCCATTGACTGCAACACTCTGGGAGCTGCCAGCATCTTATACATGTGAATCCCCACCCCCTATGAATGCCTCCTCTCCTCTCCTCTCCTCTCCTCTCCTCTCCTCTCCTCTCCTCTCCTCTCCTCTCCTCTCCTCTCCTCTCCTCTCCTCTCCTCTCCTCTCCTGGCACACACTCAATCACAAATCCACACACACACGCAGACAAACACACAAAGCACAAATCATTCAGCGGGGAGTTAAATGAGTTCAGTGTCGGCAGCACTAATGGTCAAACCTTGCCCCTTGAACCCTCAGCTGCCTTTCATTGAGTCTGTGTGTGTGTGTGTGTGTGTGTGTGTGTGTGTGTGTGTGTGTGTGTGTGTGTGTGTGTGTGTGTGTGTGTGTGTGTGTGTGTGTGTGTGTGTGTGTGTGTGCGTGCGTGTGTGTGCGTGTGTGTGAGAGAGAGAATGCATGTGTTTGTTTGTAAGCGCGTGTGAGGGAATTAAAGTGTCTGTGTGGCCAAAGACAGATTAAGGTCCTCACGGCAGAGCTCATTTAGAGGTTAATGTGTCAGTGAATGAACTGAATGTGCATAGCTCTGCTACACACAAAGTGCTATGAGTTGAGGTCCCCAGGACACTGGCTGGCAGTGAGGGTTACACCATTGTGTGCTCTGTCATGGAGGATCATGAACTGGGATCAAAATTCTGGCTTTTGTCTCACACCAGATGATTACACTAAGGGTGAAGAAAGTAGAGAATGAGCTGAGTTAATGAAAGGAGGACAGGATGAAAGAATCGCTGAACCATTGATGTGCCCTCTGTGCAGTGCCTTTGTGACCTTAAGACTATGACACACAATGTACACGCAGTTCCAATCATCTCTGTTCTTTACATGATGGAGAGGCCAGCAGCAGGGTGCTGCTTGACTGGCTTGGCACCCATCTCATGTCATGGGCAGGGCTTAATAGCTACATTCCAGCCTGGCAGTAAAGCTTTATGTGCCCATACATATAGTGGGTCACAGAGGCAGGGTCCTTATTATATTCCACGTCATAAAAACCAAACATGAACTTCAAACACGTTCCTCTAACTCGATGGGTCGATCATGCAGAACCTATTCAAGTCCATTCCTTGAGCTCCATTGTTTATGACATGTTGTTCATACTTGGTGTAAAAGAATAAGTTCTGATAGAGTGCTGAGTAAGGACAAATCCTCTAATCAAAGAGAAAAAAGACAAAAAAGGCTGCACATTCATCTCTTCTTTTGCTGTGGTTGGTTGTTTACTATCGGGAAAGCTTGTCAGGGTTATAGGAATGTTTGAACCTTTGTAATATCCCAGATGTAAAGTCATGTGTAATGAGTGTTATTTCAACTTTGAAAATGTGTTTCGTCAATTTATTTGAGTCATAGTGTCTTCTTTATCAGATAAAGAGTGATTCATACCTTAATTATATCTTCACATCATTTTTAACATTATGGCTACATTATGTAGGAGAGGAGAAACCACAAAAGGGCTCAAGCATTCAGAAGTGTTGTATTCAAAATGAACACTACACAGTTTGACTAATCCTGTAACAGTAATAGATTGTTCTCCTCTACATTTCCATACAAATCAAAATAAAATCTGGAATATTTTTGTTAAGCCTGTTGAACTAAAGGCTCCGGGGAGCCCTACACACATGTGTGTCACTGATTAATACTGCAGGCTTTCTCAAAGAAATGTGAGGCAGAGGAAAAAAGAAAACACCAACTATCAAAAGGAAAACAAAGATTTCCCATCATCATCCTCTCTGTCACAGGCCAATGGTAAAAGTTCTGGGAAACAAGTCCTGCAGTAAAGCTGGTAGTCATCATTCAGTGGCCGACACCACGTTAGATAGAGAAGTATCAGTGGCCACTGATAGTCATGTACTTTCACACGTGGGCTACACGTATGCAGCTGTGGTACTGAAGATAATAATGCACTTTAATTTTGATGCCAAAAGCTGTTTGAGATAGCGCATACCAGAATGCAGAGTCACAGAAATTCAAGAGAAATGTGTTCCCTCTGATACAGTAATGGGCTGGAGTGATACTGGGCCCCCGTTGTGCACTCCCAGGCTGTGTCGGGTGCAGAGATAGGGGAATGGGGCCCTGTGAACCCATGCCACAAGGGAAGGCAGGCACAGAGGGTGAAAAGAAGGATGCAGACCTGAGCACCAGGATATGCTACTCATCAACAGACAGAGCATGGTGATAATTGGGGCTGGGCTTCGATTGCTGACATTCTTATAGCGCATTATGTGCATTATGTATATATATTTTTTTTAAAGATTATATTTTTGGGCTTTTCCGCCTTTATTTTTGACAGGACAGCTAGGTGAGAAAGGGAAGAGAGAGAGGGGGAAGACATGCAGGAAATTGTCACCGGTTGGACTCAAACCCTAGACCTCTGCGTCGAGGCATAAGCCTCCCAGTACATGTGCGCCTGGTCTACCCACTGAACCAACCCGGCCACTCATTATGTATTATTACATACATGTTAGGTCAGGTGGCTTAGTTGGTCATGGTTATATTACAATGCCATTTAATGCCTACATTTTCCTGACCATCAGCCCGAATAGGCATGATGCCCTCATGACACTACTCTCAGTGCCCCACTTGCAAGACCCCTTAAGTATTTGTTTGTGCTTTTCTATTCTCCGTAATAGATTTCACCTGCAGGATTACATTTCATGCCTTTTATGATCCTTATTGCTGTCTTTGTTTTGCTTTATTTACTGTCCTCTCAATCTGTCTACACGAGTTTGCAATTCAATTAAACACAGACTTTCACTGGAAATAAGAACAGCTGAGTGGTTGACAAAGTAATACAGAGGCTACAAATAGACATACAATTTGACAGAATATTGGTAAGGATTCAAAATAACTTTTAAAATGGCTTTAATGTTATTCAGTTATTTTTGATACATCTAATCGTATCTAGAGGGTAGATAAAAGATTAAGAGAGAGCATGACAGAAGAACAAGAATTGAAAGAGAGAATGACAGACACATGCACATACAGCACACGCGCGCACGCACGCACGCACGCGCACACACACACACACACACACACACACACACAGAGAGATCCCCAAAAGAACAAACAGCTTTTGTTTCTGTCATGCGAGGCTTGGAGAGGCAGAGAGAGGCTTTATTGGAAAAAGGGCCGTGGTGTTTTCCTCTCCAAAATCACCAGGGCTCATTAGAGAAGACATTTCAGAGCTGGAAAAGACCACATGACACATCACACTTCAGACAGCTGACCTATTTACTGGGTGACTTGTAGCATATCTATAAAACACATTACAGGCCCGTCACCATGGACCAGTCCATACAATTGGGGGAAAATATTAACTAATCATCTTCTGAGGTTACATACAGGGAAGAAAGGAGTGGTTTTAAGGGGTGATTTAGCTGTCAAAGAGAGAATAACAGGAGCACGGCTCACACACATCAAACACACTTACAAAATCCCAAATCAAGTGACGCACACTTTCGCACCCACTCAGACAAACACACTGTTATTTAGGCAATATGTATCCTGAGTATTTAATATAGCCATATACCTTATATGGGTGTGTGTATGAGTCTGCAGGCTCCTGCTAACAGTCTCCACACACCACAAGCTTCCAGTCCATGCTGATGGCTTCCATGTGTCGTGTATCAGTGGTGAGAATGACCTTTTCCATGGAGGCTATGGCAATCCGACACAGTGGCATCCCCCAAAATGGCTCCTTCTCCAAAAAAAGCCACCATAGAAAAAGAAACCATGAACCATTCAGTGAGATGAGGTCATACGTTTTTAATATGGGTTACCTCAGTGGGAAACACAATATCGCTGTGGATCCTACCAGTCTGTCGGCACTTCTGCAATCATAGTCAGCGCCGCCGTCAGGGGGGGTCAAAGACTATAGATAACCACCATCCCAAGGCCCAGGGGGGGCCCATGCAAAGGTCTATGATTAACCCTTAAATGAGATCTAGTACAACAATTTACTTATTGACTCATATCACTGACAATACTAATTAAATGATGATAAATACATGTATTGTTATCTTTAAAACACATTTCAACATTGTTATCTGATAGCCCACCAAACGAAGGTAATGTGAAAATGATGTGGTTGAGTTTCGACCATTTTTATGGCACAGAAGAAGAAGCTATATCAGTCTTTGGATACACAGACAGCACTTGATAGTATGATCAATTCATTGTGGGTTGTGGGGAAACATATAATATCATCAGACTTATTATCCTAACAGTGACTGTTGACCTAACAGCCCTTCAGAAATAACCTCAGCCAACTGCAGTGGAGTAAAAGAGTGAAGTTGAATTGGGATGGTCCCATGTGTGAATATGTGTAAATGTAAGGCAGGGCGTTGTTGATAAAGGATATGCATGATCAGCCAACCTTGTCTCAGACAAATAACATATGTTAATGTCATCTTTACACAGAAGCAATATGTTCCTATCTTTCCATGTATCAGCAGTGAAACTCCATCCCTTCCTCCTGTCTCGTTCCCACCTATCCAGTTCAGTCCAGTTGTGTTTTGAAAGGGTGGATATATTCACTGTTATTTTATGATTTCACAGAACCTCTCCTCCCAGCCTTTGAAGCAGGGAAGAGCTGACCGAAGCTGAGTGATCCCTGCTGTAAGCCCAAGTCTGGGCAAGACCTGAGTCAATCCCACTACCAGGACTCTTCCCTCTCCCTCATACCCATCCACATTCTTCCTGCTCCTTCATGCAACTGGAACAAATTTATGTCAGCTTAATCAGATTTTCAATGCACTTTTGAGGCACACACAAGGTCACTAGCCTGTTGAAGTTGCCCTAAGGGTATTTGTCCTGGTTGGGGCCTTTGAAAATAAACGAGGGCAGAGGAGCTTAGTCTTGTGAAGCGGTGAGATTTCAGGGGCAGAGGAAAACAACAATTACCCAAGGCGCTATGGACATTAAGTGCTGAATGAGAGCTGTCCAGAGGTAGGGCTCTCTGAGTAAATAAGCAAAGTGGGGATACTATCTGCCATGCCGTGAACATCGATGAAAGGGAGTAATAGAAAAACATAAATAAACTTAATCTGACTCGCACTAACCTCCTTTGTCAAAGTGTTACCACTGGGTTGGAGGTGGGTTTCCGTCAGCTCGGCTCTCTCTCTCTCTCTCTCTCTCTCTCTCTCTCTCTCTTTATTCAGTTTTCACATTTTAATTATGGAGTCTTACTCTCGTATAAAGCCTTATTGGTACAACCAAGGCCTCTTTTTCAGTCAACAACGACCTGAGGTAGCCGAAAACAATAGTGCGTGTGTTTATGAGGCAGTGCAGCTGCAAGGGGATAGTGTATCAGTCCAACAACATGCAACAGGATTGCAAAACGCTGTGTTTACTCTTCATCCGCCTACTCGTCCTGGCTGTTTAATTCCTCTACTCTTTCGAGGATTTGGCAACAGGCCCGATGGGCCTTGAAAGCTCCAATGTCCTTTGACTGACGAGCTTCTGCAGGCTTTAGATCCTCTGCAACACACTGAGTTAAAGTGCTCTTCTACTTATGTATCTCCTCTTTTGAACTCCCTTGTCCTTAAATTATTTACTTTTTCCCTTCCCTATGTTTATTCAGAATCAGAGCTTGCTCGCACACACCCCATTAACATATACACACTTCAGAGTGAACATAAGGTATCCCCTGTGACTCATGTGAGTTCAAATATGAAAGATTGACATGTGAAAAAATGCCTTTAGGATTGTGTTTTTGTTTGTCTTAACACCGCAGTCAATGGCCTCACAAGGGTCTGATTGCTGTAAAAGACAAAAACGTTATTCACCCCTAGGTGCCCCCATGACCTTGTAATCAAACAAGAACTACAAAAGCTGTGGCAACCTTTTAATGTCTGTCCACCACCACAAAATGCTTAACACCAAAGCGGTGATGACAAGTTTACAAAGTCTTGACATTTTTAGGTTATTTTAAGATAACTGCTTACTATACATTTTCTGTATGTTGCTATGAGCACACGCACATAAATGATGGCCATCAGTATCAAACTGCCCTCACTTGGGGTTAGGGTAACCAATTGGTCAGGGGGTAGGACCTGTGCAAATGGGGTTACATGTTGGACTAGTGGGCTGTAGGACCAAAGGGAATTTTTCGGGTTATTGAGAGGTCGGAAAAATGGAGCGTTTGACATGGCACCCCTAACTCTGCCTCCTATTTGATGTTTGAGTG
This sequence comes from Gymnocephalus cernua, assembly GCA_023631565.1. NCBI lineage: Eukaryota > Metazoa > Chordata > Actinopteri > Perciformes > Percidae > Gymnocephalus > Gymnocephalus cernua. Next base: position 17,667,837 of record CM042431.1, read on the forward strand.
CATGCAAACAATTGTGATTCTAGGAAGTGGCGGATATCAGTGCAGGCCAATTGGCCCTGCACAGACACGCACAGTAAGCACAGCAAGGAAGAGCCTTGGCCTTGCCACTGCTATAATGTTGTGGCTCACTGGGTCACCATGAGTTCCTAATGACCCAAACAAATACATCCTCTATCCCTGTGAGCATCATCTGCCTGGTTTTTGCTGCTATTGATTATATTCTCCCCTTTCGTGCCATAGCATGTGCCAGTGTTGATAGGGGACGTTTATGAGCAATTACCAACAATTACGGTAGTCAAGCTTGCACCATTTGCACAAGAATGTTTTTTTAATTGTGTTTGCGCTAGCATCCAAGCATGAGAAGGCTTTTGTAACAAGAAGATTGGCTGTGGCACTCAAACTTAGTGACCAGAGGATATTGAGTGCACGTATGTGTATTTCAGTATGCAAGCATATACGTGTGCCTGGTCCCAAACATACAAAGACAAAGCTATTTTGAAATATAAATCGTCTTTAAATTTTTATCATTTAAAGTTAAATATTCTTTCAGTTATTATTTTTATTTAATAAGTTTACTGTGTCGCATTGAAAGAGTGTACTTTTTTAATGATCTATTAATCAAGTAACACCAGTCGTTTTAATCATTAACAGGAGAGACATTTCCTGTATTATTGTTCTGGGCTGTCACATTACTCTGTCACAGATGTCATACTGCAGCATGTCTAGACCAATTACTATGGGAATACTGTAACTGATAATAAAAACAACATAAATCAGGTCTGGAATTTACTACAAATTCTTCCTCAGGCACAGTCTTTATTTTCAGTTAAGTACTTCAAAAATGACTCATGTTGCATCAGTAAGAGTTTTCTATGTAAACAGTCTATATTTATTATTTATGGATGTTTAGTTTTATTTATTTGACATTACGAGAGGAAGGATCGGCACAACTATGGCAACGTCAAGTATAACACAATAAAGAGATATTTATATTGTTTGATGTGTAAACCAACATAATTCATACCTTTATCATCATCAATAAAATGACTACTGTCAACAACCCAAATAATAAATTATATAAAGAAAAAACACATACAAATTTAAACTGGGTTGGAAGACTTACATTTCCAATTAGCCTTAATTCCACCTTTCTCTTTACAATTGTAGTTACTATTATTTATTGTGCAAAGGTAGTCTATATTGACGACGTTTCATTTATGGGATTGTTCCAGTGCCGCTGAAGGTTCTGCCGGATGTCCCTCATTTTCGGCCGGATGTCCCTCACTTTCCGCTTTCTTGCAGTTTCTTCACATGTCCGTCACGGTGGTTGTAAGCGGTCCTCCAGTAACGTTAGCAGTTAGCGTGTATTAGCATGGCGACATTAGCCAGCGCCAGTCATGATCACATTACCGGCTGTGTCTCAATTCTTTTTGCGAGTAACTAACTCGAGTACTCTATATATTTTAATGCGAGCACATGAATGTTGAAATGACTGAAAATGCCCATCCTTACTACGTTAGCTGTGATAGAAATTAATGAAACTCAACGCTTACCTGTTAGGAGGAAATTAGCGGGCTCTAAGCTGTCTCCATCTTTTAAATGCAATTCCGATATTTAATTGTGTTTTACCGTGTCTCTGGTCATGCAACTGTTTAGAAATAAGTTGAGTTTTCTTTTAGGGCAGGTAGAATTAATTCATCTCTGTTTATCCAGTTTGTCTGGTTGCTGCTACCATAGCTGCAACCAGCACGTCGTTTTTTGCGTGTTTGCGTTTCATATCTGGCAACACGGGTGTCAAAATGGGCAGTTGACAATAAAATTAAAAAAAAGACATTTAGTATTGTTGTCAGAGAAGATAGCATTTCAACTAAGCATGTTTCCTTAGTATCTGATGACATATTGTGGTCATTTTTTTGATTAAATACAGTAAATATATTACATATTGGACCTTTAAAAGAACACAAGTTGGCAACACTGGCTGTTGTCTGGTGGGCAGTATGGTTCTCCAACACTACAAATGTGGTCCTCTGAGATACGCAGGTGCTTTGTCACTTAAAAACAGCCTGACACTGGTGGCTAACTAATGTAGGATCAACTGCTGCCTTGCTGTTTTACTATAGTAACAATCCCACAAAAGCAGTGGGTCAGTTAAGCACTTTTTAATCCAGAGAGAAAATGTTGATCCAGAGTCAAGAACTTAGTATAAGAGCAAAAAAAGTATTATCTCAATTAACTTAATCTGTGATTAAATGGACAAATAGCTTGTTTAACTGAATGATACTTAAATGAGTGGCTGTTAACATTGTAATTGCTTTAGCATGCAGCATGCAGTTACATCTTGGTGAGCAAGTTTGAAATACCTGCAACCGCTCTATTGCAAGCACTGCTGGCAAGTCATGAAACCATAATGTCAAAATACTGCAGCTTGCTGGTATGCAATGTGTCAGCTTGGCTCTGTCACTCGTGATCTTTCTTTTGCCGTTTCCTTTCCGTATTGGAATAAAATCAGAGTTTCTGCTCACTGGTTGTCCAGCCTCTGCTGCTATTTCAGAGGAGTACAATCCAAGTGAAGCAACTCACTCTGGGCCACACAGAATCCCACATGCACATACATACATACAGACCTGCTCTTAAATATATAGATAACCAGTCATACGTGCATAGACACCGACTAGGACAACTCACAGGAACCCACTCACCTTAGTTGGCAGGACTGTGAGTTATCCTCCATAGCACGCACATTGTTGGCTGGTGGAGGAGCTGAGGAGGAGGCAAGACGTGCTCTGGTCCCATCTCCAGTCTCCTTCAATATTTCATAAGGAACCTTTCTCCTGTCCCCTGGAGCCCGCCCGGCCTACCCCTGCAAGCAGCTTCAATTCTTTATTCCTCCACTGCAAACAGCTGTCCCTCGTCTCCCAAAAGGAAATAAAGGAAGTTCCAAAAACCCTTTTGCATACTTTTACTAAACTATTTGTCCTGATCATTCATTTCCTCTGGGCTTCCCGCAGTGTTATGCTTTGTGCCGCCTTGGGAGTCAGATAAACTGTTGGATTTATGTTTGGCCTTCTAGCAATGAATGTTGTGGTCAGTAAACAGGCACAGTGAGCCTGGTAGGTTCAAGCAATCGGAAATTCCTAGCATTTCAGGTAATGGGTGGAATTACTCAAATATTGGATCTAATGCAACTGTCCACTATACTGAGTCAGAAACAACGTGTTAAACTATCTAGGGAATTAGAGGAAAAAACTGGTTGAGAGAGATTATTATTTTAGACTGTGTAAACACAATCTATTATCCCATCTCTAAAAAGCTGTACATCTTTTAAAGATGTATGGAGAGGCGCTGGGAACAACAGCCAGTCACTGGGTAAAAGAAGCTAACGTGGGAAATAAGAATCGACATAGAAAACACAAAAAAGCATATTTAGTGCTTTTTTTCATGCTTTCTCCCCTTTGACCAACTTTGTTTTTTCTTTGGCTCAGTCCACCATCAGGGGGGTCAAAGGGTACAGATGGCCCCGGACCAAGAACCAGGGGGGGCCCATGCAAAGGTTTATGGTTGACCCTAAAATGGAATCAAGTACAACATTTTCAAGTACATATTGTTATAATTAAACCATATTTCAACTTGCCATCTGAACCTTAAAAATCAAAAAACCTTATCTAACATGAAATTTCAAAGATAAAATTGCATTGAAAATCAAAGAAACAAATCCATATTAAAGCTGCAAGCAGCGTTGGACGGGCCCTCGCGCCTCTGTGCGCGTCGGGGTTACTGGCGGACTCCGCTCCTTGCGACCGTGCATCTGCGCGGCACTCAGACATTGGAAATCGTCACCAATGAAAAGGGAACTCCTTGCCGAGTTCACCGATACCTCACACAACACTCAATGTCGTACAGTTCATTATTTGTGAAAGGGGGCGTGGTCAAAGCATAGGGGGCGGGCCAAACCATCACCAATGAAGAAGGAACTCTCTGCTGAGTTCAATGATACCTTACACAATAGTGTACCTTAAATGGGTCACCAGTTATGAAAGGGGGCGTGGCTTAAGCATAGGGGGCGGGCCAAACCATCACCACTGAAGAAGGAACTTTCTGCTGAGTTCAATGATACCTCACACAAGGGTGTACCTTAAACAGTTCAAATATTATGAAAAGGGGCGTGGCCTGAGTACGTGGGCGTGATTAAAGTATAGGGAGCGGCTCAGTATCACATGTAGACCACACATTATAAGTTTCATGAAAATTGGATGATGTTTGTGATATAAGGCAGATTTCCTGTTGCCAGCGGGGGGCGCTATAACGAAATGTCAATTTTGGCCTGTATGTGTCCTTAGGCCTGGACCCTTGTCAAACGTGAAAAATTTCGGGTGGATATGACAATGTACACTAACGTTACAACAACTTCTTCGTTCATCAGTAAATGCTCAAAATGACCGCTATGCCACGCCCACACCGTTTGAAAAAAAGTTTTTCTTGTAATAACTTTTCATTGGTAAGGTGTTGTGATAGTACAGACCAAATTTGAAGTCCATCGGATGAAATCTCTAGGAGGAGGAGTTAAAGTATAGCACCTTGACTTTTAGGCCTACTTCCTGTTGCCACTAGGGGGCGCTATGACTTTGAGCCAATATCAGCCTGCAGTTGTCGTCAGGGTTGGACTCTTATGAATCGTGAAAAGTTTTGAGCCAATTGGACAATGTACGCTCGAGTTACACCCACTTCCTGTTTCGATGGCGAAACGCACAAAATGGCCGCCTCGCCACGGCCATGCCCTATGACGAAAAGTTTTTCTTTTAACAACTTTTCATCTTTAACGTCTTAAGATGGCACAGACCAAATTTTAAGTTGATCGAATGAAATCTCTAGGAGGAGTTCGTTAAAGTACAACATGTGGAAATAGCCAAAATCGCACTAATTTCGAACTTTCAATTCACAATGGCAGACTTCCTGTTGGGTTTAGGGTATGGCTCCAATGACGTTTTCTGTACGTCTTGACAATATACATATGTGAGTCTACGTTAAACGTAGTTTTAACTTTGTAGGGGGCGCTAGCGAGCCACTTTTGTGCGCCTATTCCCGAAACCCTTAAAATACGGAAATTTTCACCAGACTTGATGCGACCGCCAAATTTGGTGAGTTTTTGATTATGATAAGCCCCTCAAAAAGGCAATTCAATGAGGCCCTAATAATTCCTTCAGTTTCAATAGGGCCTTCGCCGCTGTTGGCACTCGGGCCCTAATAATAATTCCTTCAGTTTCAATAGGGCCTTCGCCGCTGTCGGCATTCGGGCCCTAACAATAATTCTTTCAGTTTCAATAGGGCCTTCACCGCTGTCGGCGCTCGGGCCCTAACTAATCTTGTTTTGGATAAATATATATGCAATTATAAAGGACAAATCAAACATTTAGCAGAATCAGGGTCTTTTTATATTTGTGCGCCTGTACAGATAGAAAGAGCACACAACAATACAACCCTGAGCTTCAAATAATGAATTATGTTAAAAATTTAAACTACTCTTTTGGAAGCATAGCGATTCAGCAGTTAGCGCTGGAAGGTTCTGGGTTTCAAGCCCTGTAACAAAACACAGTAGATTTGATCCTGTCCTAGCACAAAAGGGAAGCCACGTATCACACATTCTGTGAAATAAACATTATTTTATTGACTGACAGGGCAAAAAAACATTATATTTATGGTGTACTGGTGATAAACATCTAATGGTTTGAAATTGCTGTATGGTTTTGGCAGCAGGCAGAAAGCTTTATGACACCCGGGTTGAAGTAAAATGTCAGCAGGCATATTTCACTTGATGCAAAAACAACCTCCATTGGCCTCTGCATAATTATTTAGGGGATTTATACAACCCATCATAAGTATGTGTTTCTAACAGCTTCCTCTATTTTGCAACGGGAGGATTTTGGATCATGTATGTCAGACCGGGATTTAAGAGCATATTTGCAGTAATATACAACCCCAAATCAGAAAAAGTTGGGACAGTATGAAAAACACAAATAAAAAAAGAAAGTAGTGATTTCTAAATGTACTTTGACTTGTATTTCATTGCAGACAATGTGAACACAAAATATTTCATGTTTTGTCTGGTCAACTTAATTTCATGTGTAAATATACATCCTTTCCTGTCATTCAGACCTGCAACACATTCCAAAAAAGGTTGGGACAGGAGCAATTTAGGGCTAGTAATCAGGTAAATTGGTTAAATAATGATGTGATTTGAAACAGGTGATGTAAACAGGTGATTGTAATTATGATTTGGTACAAAAGCAGCATCCAAGAAAGGTCTAGTTCTTTAGGAGCAAAGATGGGCCGAGAATCACCAGTTTGCCAACAAATACGTGAAAAGTATTGAAATGTTTAAAAACAATGTTCCTCAAAGAAAGATAGGAAGACATTTGCTTATTTCACCTTCAACAGTGCATAACATAATTAAAAGATTTGAGGAATGAGGAGGAATTTCAGTGCGTAAAGGACAAGGGCGCAAGCCTAAGCTGAACAACCGTGATATCCGAGCCCTCAGGCGGCACTGCATCAAGAATCGTCATTCATCTATAAGCGATATCACCACATGGGCTCAGGACTACTTTGGCAAACCTTTGTCAAGTACCACAATACGTAGTTACAGCCACAAATGCCAGTTAAAACTGTACTGTGCCAAAAGGAAGCCCTATGTTAACAGTGTCTAGAAGCGCTGTCAACTTCTCTGGGCTCGGGGGCATCTGGGATGGACCATCACACAGTGGAAACGTGTACTGTGGTCAGATGAATCAGTATTTCAGGTATTTTTTGGGAGAAATGGACGCCGTGTTCTCCGGACCAAAGAAGAAAAGGATCATCCAGACTGTTACCAGCAACAAGTCCAAAAGCCAGGGTCTGTCATAGTATGGGGTTGTGTCAGTGCCCTTGGAAAAGGTAACTTGCACTTCTGTGATGGCACCATTAATGCTGAAAAGTACATAGAGATTTTGGAGCACAATATGCTGCCTTCAAGAAGACATCTTTTCCAGGGACGTCCATGCATATTTCAACAAGATAATGCAAAACCACATTCTGCATACATTACAAAGTCCTGGCTGCGGAGGAAGAGGATACGGGTACTTGACTGGCCTGCCTGCAGTCCCAACCTGTCTCCAATAGAGAATGTGTGGCACATTTTGAAGTGCAAAATGCGACAACAAAGACCCCGTACTGTTGCCCACCTTAAGACTAGTTTGCAGCAAGAATGGGACAAAATTACACCTGAAACACTTCATCACTTGGTGTCTTCAGTCCCTAAACGTCTTTTAAGTGTTGTGAAAAGGAATGGCAACATTACAAAGTGGTAAATGCTTTACTGTTCCAACTTTTTTTGAAATGTGTTGCAAGAACCAAAATAGGAATTTTGTTTTTTTGAAAAAAAAAAACAATAAAAATCATGAGGGACACATTAAATGATATGCTGTTGTATTGTCTGCAATGAAATACAAGTCAAAGTACAATTAGAAATCACTACTTTCTTTTTTTATTTGTGTTTTCCATACTGTCCCAACTTTTTCTGATTTGGGGTTGTGTATATATATATATACAACCTCATATATATATAAAACTGCATATATATGATTTTTGACCACTAGAGAGCAGACATACTTTAAAAGGTTGTTACAGCTAACTCATTAGCATATATCAGCACTGAATCGTGTCGTGTTTCTAGCCACCTGGTGAGTCCAATGTTCATTTACCTTTAAGCTCTAGTTTGGTTTCAACCAGCACCTGAGTCTGAAGCTTGCTAGCTGCTCGACTTCTCTCACCAGTCAACAGTTAACTTTGACTCTCACGGTTCTGGCTGCTAGCATGTAATGTACATGTGACTTGTCTGAGCTTGTTTAAAAGAAATTGCTGCTCATAACTTTATATACTGGGTTGATGAGAGCTGTAAGACTCAATCATACAGCTTATGTGAGAGCTGGAGATCCAAAATAATGAGCTAAAAGACAAGATATATTTATAAAAAGTGATTTGCTAGTGTTCAGCACTATGAGCTGTGGACTTCTTATTTTTTGTTTGCATAAAAAACTATTACTTATGGGAGTACAGAGTGAAGTCTACCACTAGAAAATAATGTAGGTCTACCATAGCTGTTAAAGATTTTTTTTTTAAGAATAATGTGCGATTATACACTAAAACACTAAAACTTTGAAAATTCTAAGCAAAGATATTTAAATGTTTCCATGATCATCTTGAAATTTGGTTGATATTAAAACTTTCTGTATGTTTTCTTTGCAAGATAGATCTTTCCACTTTCGCCTTTTACACAAAACATAGTGCACATCTTCAGGAAATACTCTTTATCAGATGGAGCCTGTCTGTGTATTTGTCATCGTTATATTTCGCTGGCCTGTCTCCTCCAGGCTTCCTCTCCTTTGAGGCGGGGGGGAGGGGATGAGACACAGATATGCCGCCCCATAAAGGACCTGATCACAGAGATGAAGGAATGAGAGACAATCAAAGATAAGAGAATAAAAGAGATGAAAAGATGAAAGGAAGTAATCGCTGCGTCACCAGCTGAATCGCACATTAGATCAGACCACATTCTTAGAAACGCCCAGCATTATGGGAAGCCAGCATGCTGTGTGTCTTTCCCATCCAAATGTTCTCTCTGCATTTGGCGCCTCTCACTTTATGCATCCCTGCACTCTTGGTGACCATCGCATTTCCATGAGCTCTACGCAGGCCAAGTCTACGAAATAGGGGCACACTTGTGGCTTCTGGAACATTCTGTAACGTAGATGACAGTAGAGAAGCATACATAATGCTGTGACTGCCTGTCAGTCACCCCACTCCTCTCTCCCCACTACAGACACTCCAGGCTGAAGATCTCTGTCCCATTCAATGTGAGCAAGAAGCCTAATTGTTTTTAAGTCAGCATCTGTGGTTACAATCTATCTGGAATTTGAACTGACGGAGTGACAAGGTCACAAGATAAGATGTAGTGCGCTTGAAAATAATAAATACCATTGGTCTCAAGATGAGGGATGAGGTGACTGGTGACTGTGCGGCCATGGAGGGGGGAGTGTAGTTCAACTTCAAATCACAGCAAACTCTGTTCTGGAGTAAACCTTCAGACCCTTGTAGCGGAAATATGAGTCTGCTTCTGCCAAGACACATCAGATTCACAGAAATCCTCACAGAGCGAAGGGATGGGAAAGGAGAGTGAGGTGAACAAGCAAGCAGGGAGCGAGAAAAAAATGAAGGAATAAAATGGCTAAAGAAGTGTTAGGGGAGAGGGATTGGTTTCATAAACCCTTTACCCCCTACCCCATCACCCTGTGCAACCATCCAAGGTTAGGTCTGTCTATCTGGCATGTGGACTATATAGGCCAGAAGGAAAGAAACGGCAGGGGAAGGAGGATGAGAGCGAGATACCTTCCCTGCTCAGCTATTACTCTTTGTTAACCAGTTCACTGCTCAGCCTCTCTGGTGGTTTTCATTAAGAAAGGAATCACCTTGGTTTTGCCAGGACCCCTAATCAAAACCAGACGCGTTGGAGTTTTTAATTGAAGCAAGATGGACCTCCACGTTGTACACAACTGGCTTAATGTGACAACTTATCCCATCACTACAACAGTGTTTCCCAACGGACCAGGGAGAAAAACATCCCCTCAGTGAGGGAAATCTAGGGGGTTTGTTAATTTCCCTCTGATTTCAGAGGGCTGTTATTGTTGAAACAACTCCAGACTGCTATTTACTACCACATCAGCCTCTCCTTCTGCGTTACATTATTTGCATTGTGTTTGAGTATCGTCTCTTCCTTCGCCGGCTAACGTTAGGAACATTAGTACAGTACCGTGGCGGCATGTGTCTGGTTCTGGCTGTTTTTGAAGCCTGAGCAGAGTGGAGCTTGGCAGTGGGAGAGCGAGGAACACATTGTATGACTGTGTGTCCAGTGCTAGCCAGCTCTCTGGGCAGGGGAGCTTGCTTTTAGCTGAAAGAAAACAAGAGTCTGAATGAAAACGACAAGCTCAGAGCTGAGGATGTTTTTTTAGCTACAGCCAAAGCACCAGTTCCAGTTCTTGCTGTAACCCTGCCATAAAGATAGTGTTTCATTCAGCTTTGAGTCTTTATATAACCAAGGCCACTACTGACTTTTCCTCTTATCTCTCACATGTTGACAGTTCAGTTGAACCAAAAAATTACTCAGGGACAGATAATCTACCTGCTTCCTTCTCTCTCCCTGCCCCCTTTCCCTAATCCCCTGAGAGTGTTTGGATTACTTTGAAAAACAATATTAATAATTTGGAAATGTTGCTCCTCCATCTCCTGCTGTGTGCTTTTCTTTCTTTTCTCATTTCCTTCTCAAAGCTCCCTTGATGTGGGGCTTGTTGTGCCGTTTTCAGAGGAGGGTGAGACCTCTGTGAGTTATTACCCACTATACACCCTCTCTAACCTCTGAGACTAAGATTAATGGTAAACTTTCCATATGAAACCATGAAGTCACACGTTCTTCTTATATTGGGTTAAAGCATGTGTCTTATAATAATGGGATAGAGATGTTATGTGGGGGGAAAAGCTGAAGGAAGTTGGTTTGTGCGCAACTGAACGCAAGGAACATGTCACCAGCTACAAATCGTTTCCCACCCAGGCAGATTTACACAGGGCGCGTAGATTTACAAGTCAATGAACTGTCTAGCATTCAGAAACCAAAGTCACCAAAGCCATGATCACAAGCACGAGCAGTATCCTCTGCAGGACGGTGATAAGGGGGAGGCAGTAAGAGAGACTGCATATGAACAGTAAACCCTCCTTATCAATGCATATTCAACGTAATTACTGATCATAAATCAAAGAGGCGAATGCCAGTATTTCATGTTTGCCATCGATGAGCAGCATTCAATTTTGTCCTGTGATCCAATACTCCCTAATGTTTCACCCTGAGATCTCTTTCACTCTTCCTGTTACATACAGTATCTATATAAACATAATTTTTATGCTCTCCTCCTTTCCCCCTCTGCCTGGTCTCTTCCCACTCTGTGTGCTGCAGTGCAGCTGTGTGCGAGCAGTGATGGAGGGAGAGATGGAGGGAGGCCCAGAAGAGAGGGGCAGGGAACTGGCAGATTATTAGTAAGACAGAGAGAGAACTAAGGACTTCAATATGTCCCATAGCATTTCAAGTGGGATGGGGTGAGTCGGTGAAGCCAATTTAGTCCGCCCCAAGGAGAGAGTGCTGCGTTCACAGATTGTCATTTTAACCACCCACTCTCACTAGCATCCTCAGACCCTCTTCACTCCTGACCCTAACCCTAACACCATCCCACTCCACACCTCAATTATTTTACCCTAAGCAGGTCAGCTGCTGTGTATGACATGAAACGAGAACGTTATTTTCAAGAAAACGTTTGTGTTTTACCCACAGAACTTCACTGGAAGCCTCACATGTGGGGAAATATTTAATATGACCTTCATGTTTTTATGATGATTAGTATAGCATGCAAGCAGACAATCCTTCAAGGCTAAAGGTATTGAAGTAGTCAAAGGCAGCTGAAATATTGCAAACTCGTACTCAATGACTCATTGAAAACATGCAAATACTCAACACGCTTGTACCACACACACAGTCTTGTAGCTTCCAGTCCACCAGATGACAACAGGCATCCTCAGCTGCCTTTCATTGAGTCTGTGTGTGTGTGTGTGTGTGTGTGTGTGTGTGTGTGTGTGTGTGTGTGTGTGTGTGTGTGTGTGTGTGTGTGTGTGTGTGTGTGTGTGTGTGTGTGTGTGTGTGTGCGCGTGTGTGTGTGTGTGTGTGTGTGTGTGTGTGTGTGTGTGTGTGTGTGTGGCTTCAAAACATCCTTCTACTTGGGATGGGAGGGGATGGCGATGACACCGACGGTGATGAGAGGAGAGGAGGGGTCCCGTCACAACTTTTCCAACATATATATATATATATATATATATATATATATATATATATATATATATATATATATATATATATATATATGTGTTGGAAAGTTGTGACGGGATATATATTCAGCGCCAAAATGAAAGCGGAGCAGAGTTTTTGATGTGCATCCAGATTCATCTACAGTCTTGTGAAATTTTGATTAGAATTTTGAAAAACAGGGAGTGGCGGAGAAGAGTTGTTGGCTTGTACTCCCTGTGAAGCGGATAGGCCCAAAACAAATAAATCCTAATATAATCCTAGTTGTGGTTAGACACAGCATGAAGAGACTTTTGATCTACCCCTGAAATAAAACACTACTGTACATCTGCCTCAGCGAATGATCAAACCCCTTGATGTTGACCAAATGCCAAAAATATCATGCTGACCACAAATATGCCTTTGTCAGTTTTTGGTTCTTAAGTTTTCCATAGATGGAAGAAGCAGACAGGTCAGTCTGTAGATGAACAACCTATCGTGACACGATGCACCCGCTTAAATGTAGTGAATATATCTCGTTAGCATAGAATCCTTCTGCTGCTAGAGAGACCCTTGCTAACTCGGAGCTGTTAAAACAAACAGGGAGGTCCCTGAGCACAGCACTTTGGACAAAGGTTAAAGCAATATCCCCCAGCACTACTCATTTCAGAGAATCCATCCCACTCACCGGCTTTGATCCTCTCTCTCACTCTCTGCCCCTCTTTCTCTCTTTTTTTGCCCTGAGCTGGTGAGGAGGTGGTTGTGTGTGTCTGTGAGTGTGATGAGAAGCAGAGTTCATCGCGAATCCTTGGAAACATCATCTCGCCGACAGCAACAGCCAATGGGACCGCGGGATCTTTCGGTGCCGAAAAAAGCACGGAGCTGAACCCACAATGATAAGTGCAAAATAGGCGAAAGCGGTTTGATCTGCAACCAGATTTGAGGCCATACGTGCGTGTGTGTGTGTGTGTGTGTGTGTGTGTGTGTGTGTGTGTGTGTGTGTGTGTGTGTGTGTGTGTGTGTGTGTGTGTGTGTGTGTGTGTGTGTGTGTGTGTGTGTCTGTAAAGTTCAACTGCTGAAGGCCCCAGAGGAAAACCTATCCCTCAGGCTGTTTACCTCCACCAGAGCTGTTTACTTGACCCCTGATGATTTAGATGCATAACCAAATAAAAACAGCCAGGGAAGTTCAAACAGCTAGTGACGCACAAAGGGTGCATGAGGTGGGACAGCACTGTGTTCGATGATGGCTCACAGCTGGAACTCCCCACGTCACATTCAGCATTAGAGATGAACTAAGTAGACCAGCTACCCATAATCCTATATCAAGCCCTTTTTCAAACACTGAAGAACTACTTGAGCGCTTCATAAATCTTCACAAAACATAATTCGTGGAAGTCTGTGGGTGCCGGCCAAAAAGTAAATTTCATTGAAGTTCAGCGTTCATGGGAGCGGACCATGATTCATAAATTTGCAAAGAGGAGCCTTTTGTAAACTCGTCCAATCTTCCCTTATGTGTGTACATATAATCATGTATACCACCCCTGGGGCAGATTTTGCCATATTTCAACATTGTGATCATTTGGCTATTTGTACAATGTTGTTTATGTTTTGACAGGAGTATTGTTGTGTAGCAACGGAACCATTTACATAATTTCTCAATGTTGTAAGCACTTACATAATGCCCCCATTCATTTAGATTGAACTGCAGCTCCCTTCAAGGCCCCTGGACCTGCAGACTACGGGACACACACCCATACGCTCTGTGGATTCATAAAGTTTCTTACATATTTACATGGTAAACCATAGACTGTAAAAATAATGGACCTAGCAGCAGTACTGTCACCCGTTGGTTTGTGGACTACCATTTTGAAGCTTTGAATTTGAAAATTTGGCCGTCACCATCTTGGTTTTTTGAAACCGGACGTGAGGATTCTTGGATGAGAGGTTGTAGCTAGGGAGATTGATAGGGCCAAGCTTGTGTTGTTTATGGTTTCAATGGCGTTGCGCTGTGCTAAACGCTATAGAAGGAAAGTTGCCGGGTGAAGGGAGTCATCCAGCAGAGTTTTACCAGCAGGTAAATGCGTTCCTCCGGCTACTGGTGCGGTTCATCTGCATGTCCGTATGGAACGGAAAGTCAAAACACTTTACCTTAAGTTACCTGCTAACGGCAGCTAGCGAACTTGGTTGGCAAAGTTCTACCGAATGCTAAACAAAACATTTTTAGGTGACCAAAATGTTCCAACTAACTTCAGGAAGAGAAAACACACAGTGAGAGAGTCAAAGTTTAAGATGAAAACAGAAACAACACCCAAAAACAAATTCACACTATTTTCATGTACACAGCGCCATGGATATGCATTAGTAAGCCTCTATTATGATCAACACGTCGGCGTGTAGCCTTAAAGCATGTCCTGCTTAATTATCTATTTTAAAATACATGAGGCCATAAATTACAAAATGAACATCATGCTGTATTGAAGAAAAATTTAAACCAAGGTTATTATGAAAATGTTTACTGAGGTAATAAATCAAGTGAGAAGTAAGGTAATTTCCCCAAAGACTTTTATGCGAGCCGACTTCTTTTTGCAACCAGTGTCGTCCCCCGCTGGAAATGAGATAGGATGCAGGTGTAAAGCACTTCCACATTGGCTTCATCTTTTCAGACCCGGAAGCTTTGTCCATTATTTTACAGTTTATGGCGGACACTTAGATTTACATTGATGTATTTTCATTTTAAGAAAATGGATGCAGAGGAAAAAGAACAAAATAAAGAAAAGATTAAGTACATGGCTTAGAAAAATAAATCAAATTATTTAGAAATGGAAATGAGCACAGATCCTAAATGGTCCTATAGGTGCAGACATACACAGAGCATGTCATGGATCAAATTACTTACTGTAGACTCATGTCGAGGGAGCATACGCCAGGATGTAATTGTGTTGTGGTGACTACTGCAGCAAGGGAAATATCTGAGAGGGTAAAGTTTAGATCATGCTCTCACATAGGATGATGTCACCATTTTCAAACCAGCAGTCTTCACTTTACACCCACACATACACAGCCATATTGGAGTACAAATCGTCTCAGGTATGAATTTATTTAGACTCAGCTAAGGATTTTGCTAAATGCTGTAGCACCTCACCAGCACTAGCTAGATGCGTTCCACATTATCAGGTCATGTTGTGCATTTAATTTACACCCACAGTAATTGTGTTTACACTGGCTGGCGATGGGCAGATAAGAATGTAGGATGTAGTGGAGATGCTCTCGTAAACTTTAGTTTAATCTTTTCATAGATTTCTACCTTTTCTGTTGCTACATGTGCCTGATTGTTTGAATGCCGCACAGAGCCATTGATTGAGGTTGTCATGAGTGGCATTTGGTGGGGGACCATGCCCACTGTGCCCTACGATAGAGAGCAACAGTGGCTTTGCTCTGGAAATTCCACTGAATCACATACAAATTTGTCTAGCCACTAAGAAGAGACTATGAGCGAATTCTTTATTTACTTGAAGTCATCATGAATAAATGTTTTCCTTCACTTTGTGATAGAGAGATGATCAAGGCATTGCTACTCTTGATCATAAAATGTAATTATCAAAGAAGCAGTGGATTGGTAAGCTCTTGTTTAACTTGCTCAATATTCACAATAAACAATCTCTACCGACACTAGAAACATCTTGGCGGAAAGCAAACTATCTTGACCAATTACAAATGTTGTGGCGTCCACATGGCATCTTCGTCACTCTTTACATGTAATTATATTTTTGAGGAGGTGTACTACATCAGCTCCAGCAGCACTTCACATGTAGCCTCTGCAACGCCCTGACACAGAAGAATAAATCCGGCTTTACACTCATCCGGTGTTTTCCTCCCAGCAGCAGGACCAGGCTGTGGTAAGACGCTTGAAATAGAATAAGGAAAGAAAAGAAACAAGAAGAGGCGTAAGAAGAGGAGGAGACGGCAAACACAGTTACAGATGCATTTACCAGCCCAAGGTAGCGCTGCTTCACTCTGATAGTAACATGCGATCAGGAACAAAGCACCATCAAAAATTATCAGCCAACCGTAGCAGGACTGGTGGCTAAATTTGGACATGCGTGCATTGGACACTGACACAATAAGAACCATCTTCACAGAGACATCAGGTAGAAGAGACGAGCAGCGATCATGAATATGAATCCTCATAATCCCGTTAAGGACCTCACAAAAAACACTAAGTTAAGTGAGGGAAATGATGTGAAAATTGATATATAAGTCAATGCTTGGGTGTTTTTAATGTGGTGATAGAAATATGAGGAGGGTGGAAGAGCCACTGAAATGGTTTAGAGCTTTAAGTGTGTTGACTGGGGCAGTGACCTTACAGCTGAATCCTGTGTAAAATCTTTCTGACATCACTGACCGAGGCTTTTCCACCTCACAATCTGAGAACTGTTTTATTTGGAGAGTGTGATAGTCGCGCACTCTATTTTACTGCCACACTCACTTTTTTATACTGTAATGTGCAATCACACAAACACATGCACACTCACACGCACGCACTCACACACAGTAAGTGTTTTCAGACAGGGCGAATGAGTGAGTGATATTCCTGGTGTGGTTGAAGGGTGGAGTGGGAAACAGTGGACCAAACCTGGTTTAAAGTTAGAATCATGTTGCCATATGAAAATGATCTCATTTCTAAATTGAGGGAAACCCTGATGGATACTTTGGAACACAATACACAGTGGCAGCGCACCCCAACGTCTCTGTCATGCATGATAATAATCTTATAACACTGAGTGATATGATTTTAAAAAGACTTGGCAAAGAGGGGATGCCACATGATGTCAGCTTATGACTCCATGGCTCCTTTTTGGTGCTGCTAATTACATGATATTGATGGATCTAAGCAAGGATTTCATTGCAGGGCTCCTATCAGAACACGTATGTACTGTATGTAAAGTACAGCATAGATGTCTCTTGGCTGTTTTTACTCAAACTATATGATGAAGGAAGGAACATCTTTGTAATGGCTGTCATGGAATAAACCAAGAGTAATCAAGCAGATTACTTGGCTCTGTGTTGTCTTGGCCTTGCCAGCAGTGCGGCTTTTGTGCTGGTAAATATTTGCTGTGAGTTGAGTAGCATGGCATTGGCACATCACAGGGACATTTTGTGTTTCCCAAACATTAGACCGGTGATGTCAGGAGGCCTTAATGATGTTTAACAAGCCCACCCAGTCCAGCATCACCCCATAAACAACCCTGATATACCCTTAGTCCCCGTCCAACTACTTTGAAGTACAATAGAACCCAGCACCCACTTAACCTGGCCATCCTCCATGTTGTTTTAGGGCAACAAAAACAGACACTGGCTCTGCGCAACCTTTTGTAACCTCATTTTTACGTTCCTCTTTTCACGAAGTTACAGGCGAGGGCCTGTTTAGCGTTGGCCTACAGAAGGACATGGCTTAGCTGCGTTGATGTGGGGAAACCCTGTTTGATAAATTTTACAATAGAAGAAAACTGACTGACTGGAAAACCAATAACATCACCACTCACCAAAAGTGAGAAAAAGAGAGAGTGGACACACCTTCTAGAAAGAGCAGAACCGAAGAGGAGGAGGATGGAAAAGTGACAGTAAAAAGTCATAATTTGTGACTGATTAGCAACCGTTTCCAATTAGAACAGCAGAGGACAGGAAAACCAGAGGGAGGGAGGGACGGGGTCGGTGGGGTTCATTTTTATCCAGCAAGCCTCAAACACACACAAATGCACACACACAAAAATGCACACAAACGCACGCGCGCGCGCGCACACACACACACACACACACACACACACACACACACACACACACACACACACACACACACACACACACACACACACAAGAACTTGCATGGAGCAGAGTTTTCCAGCAGGAGCCCAATTTGTGTTTGGGCTTACTTACACTATTATATTGGTCCAGTATGATCTCAGACTGGGGCTAAATGTCTGTGTCTGGCTGTTTGTAGGTGGGATTCTGGGTTTCTGCATGTGTGAGTGAATGTGCCTACATGTATGTGCATGTGTGCATGCATGCATGCACAATGTGCATGTGTGATATCCATGTTTGCATGTGCGGCGGCAGATATGCATGTATGTGAGAGTGTGTGTGTGTGTGTGTGTGTGTGTGTGTGTGGGGCTGCCAGTGTGTCTGACAGGAGGACAGAGGTCATGCTAAGGTTGGGATGAAGTCAGAATGTAATTATGCTTCAATGAACCAAAGGGGAAGTAATAAAGACCAGCTGCATGTTGTGTGACTTTTAAAGTTCCACTTAAAGCAAGCTGCACATTCTCTCTGCTCTCCCGCGCTGTGCTAAGAAGGGGAATATGCGGCATGTTAATGCTCCTACCTCGAAAAAGGGATACAAGGAGAGTTAAGAAAAATACACACATGCACGCACACACACACATTATTAAAAAGCACAGCGTCAGCAGCAAAGAAAAACATAATAAAAATGGGCAAAATATTTCCTCTCACATTCTAATGGGGTGGGGTTGCCAAGGTGACCTGGCGTGCAGCCATGGACGGAGATGGTCACTGAGTGCATATATTGGAGGAAAAGGGGGTAGGAAGGGAAGGCGACACACTAGGTGGTTTCACTCGGGTGATCCTGTCTCGACTGCCTGTGTCAAAAAAAGAAGGGAAAGAAAAAACATCAACTGGCCCATCAAAAACAAGAGGGGGAAAAGGGAGCACTTTATCTTCCCCCTGAATTAGCTTCCCTCTTTTCTCTTTCCCTCCTGTGATTTCTCCCTCTCTTTTCTCTTCCTCTCTGTTTTACTTATATCCTAAATCTTTCTCATTCTATTTCCTTTTTATATCTCTCTCATCATCCTCTCCCTATCTGACTCACTCAGACATGTTTTCCAGGGCCTACAATCAATATCAATAGACACCGTATCCACCAACAGTAGCCTGCCAGTGCCTAGCGAGAGCCCCTCGGGAAGGTGGAGAGCTGGGAGAGGGCCTCTGGGGAAGCCTGCTAGGTACGGGGTGATACGGGTGAGTTGAAGGGGAGGTCATAAGCCCTCCTACCTGATAACCACAGCGGCTCGATCTGGAGATGCATGGAAGGAGAAGCATACTGGCCCATGTCCAGTACAACAATAGAGACAGAGACAAATGGGCCTGGAGTTGTTCAATTTACATTATAATAATAATAATAATAATCATACTAAAAATAATAATAATAATAATAATAATAATAATAATAATAATAAATAGGTAAAATCTGGTTCTTTTTATTCAAAAGTGCTTTTAAAATAAACATAGAAGTAAAAGCAAAACATCTAAGTGAAAAAAATACATTTAAAACTAGAAGGAGAGCACAGACCTCCGCCAAGGCCGTGCCCATCTCCCAACGTTAGCGAAAGTGAGACGTGTGTATCCACCACGTGATCCAGATCTGCTTCATTATTTATGGGTTCTTCCTTGGCTCATGCTACACCCTTCAACCAAGTTTCATGAAAATCTGGCCAGAGGTTGTTTCGTAATCCTGCTGACAGACAAACAGACAGACAACAAACCAAACCAAAAAACACAACCTCCTCAGAGGTAATAAGCCATTATAACCTGCAAGCATATGTTATGACATTGATTACATGTTAAAGGCATACATTGTATTTCCAGTGTTTCTCTGCTATCAACAATTCTGTATATAACTTGCGTTTGCATTAAAAAAAAACAATCTTTATATGGATGTAAGATATGGGAGTTTTGATAAAATCTAATTAAAATCAAATTGCCCAATAACTTCTTACAAGTTGTTTATTTTCATGTTTGAAGTTTGATTTTCTTTATATAAACGTACATTTCATCTTATTTTTAAATAAACAGGAACAAACTCCATAAGGAGAGAAAACAGTGGCTTCTACCAAGCTCATACACGTGCTGACATTGCATGGCTTATTAAAGTATATACGAGTTATTGAGAACTCATATGAAGGAAAGAGAGAGGAGAGAGAGAGAGAGAGAGAGAGAGAGAGAGAGAGAGAGAGAGAGAGAGAGAGAGAGAGAGGGGTACAGCTTGGCTCCTACAGCTCAGCTTGATGGGGAAAAGAAATTCCTAAATTCCATGAGCTTCCCGGGAAAAACAAGCAGGATGTTATCAGGGAAAGTACAAGTCACTGGGTCCTGTGGCAACTGGAAGCTGCTGTCAGAAGGGAGCTACGCTAACAGATACTCAGCAGTCATCTAGTCATCCCCAAAACATGTGGTTCCTGTAAAAACAACCCCCCCCCCCACCATGAACGCCTGACACTATCCAGTCACACTGCCCAATCGTCAGGGAGCAAGAGATGTGTTTTTTCCTGAGGGTGTCCCCCATGGGTATGATGTATGCCTGAGTAAGAGTGTGTGTTTCAGTGTGTGCAAAAGCTAAAGACAGGGGCTGTTCATTATTTTGGTGTCAAGGTCCACACCACAAGACTGCAACTGGTATTGATTTAGAGTCAGTGAGTGGGGCTGTTTCTCGGACAAGGATTTGTGCCGGTATTGTCCAACTTAGCAATGAAATGGAAAAGTCTAAACATTTACATTATGGTTTTGATTTTTTTTTAGGCATTCTTTTCTTTTTGTTCTAGGTCCTTTATAGAAAGCCAGGAATGACTGGAAATGAGGGGGATAGCATGCAACAAAGGTCCTACGTGGGACTCTCAGCCAACAGACCCACCAGGAGGATAACTCAATAAACATTTTCATTTTTGTCTTTTAGCTGATGCTCTAATAAAGTGGGGATCGCACGGTGATTATAAAAGAATGATATAATGTCAGCCTCTTCACTGAAATATTACAAGCAACAAAAAAAGGCATTCAACAACATTTACTGCTGTTCTAAAGGTATTACCCGAATCCTCAAAATGTCCTCTGATCATGTAGATAAAACTCTGCTCCATGATAAGAAGATCTTTAACTTGTTTAACAAGTTGCGACTCATTTCCTAACCAGGTAGCCGGTGATGACATATCCCGATGATTGTTTTGTGTGGCACAAAAAATTAAAGCCATAATTTGTATGAAAATATAAGGTGATAGAACACTTTAAATGCAGTCAAATATGACTAATTTCTTCTTTTGACATAGGTCAAGTGTAAGTATAAGTGTTTATTATTGTAACCATGACGATAAAAATCGCTTAACCTTAACAAATTATAATTTTTCTTAACCCAAACTACGTTGTTTCCCCGTAACCTAAACAAAGCCATTTGTTTTGCCTAAATCTAACCAAACATTAACCGCAGCATTGTCACATCATAAAACTGCTTTATTTTTCAACTGTAATTTGGTCTTGGAAGGTACAGACAATGATGTCAATATTGGATTCAGAGACCATGGATGTATTTAGTTAATTTGGAGGATTATCATGTAGGAGTTGCAACTAGGAAAAATGGTTCAAATCTTTTTATTGCGCAACATATGTTTTTATACAGATGGTTAGAAGAGTCTGTCAGGATTCTTGAAATACCCCAGTACAAGGATCACCTGTTTTTTATTTTTCAGAAAGCCAGATGCTTAGTTATGTAACTTGAATATAATGATAATAAATAAGAGGCACAAACTAGGGCTAACAAGCAACCGCATTTAGGCAGTGGGACAGTTTAACCACATTATCTGGAGAAAAGCTGCATTAAATATAATTGTGCTCTTGTAGAGTAATACATGCTTGAAAAGCACAATTACAATAATATATTTACATGTAACAGAGATTTTATTTTAACATCAGAGTCCAACATGATTACAAATAACAAATGCACGTTTGCTTAGGTTTATTTGGCATGTATGAAATACCAACTTTCACAAACCTGAGAACTGCCCAAACTAATAAAGCAAACATAAATGTTTTGATTTGCTCAAGTTTGTGTATTATCATCTTTACATTGTGCTTGAGTTAAGTGCTTTCTGTTTTTGTTTTTTCATCTATATTTTAATATAACGTAGGAAGGCTTTTTGCACACCTCTTTTGTTGGGCAGGTGACATTGGATATGACCAAAGGTTGCAGATCAAGAGCTCCTAATCTATATTTTAATGGAATCACTTACTGGACAAACTGTCAAATGACAAGGGGAAATGTATTCTGGATGAAGGCAAAAGTCACTGAACTGGCATTGGTGTTCTCCATTGCAGAGGATTGGGTGTGACTCAATTAATACATTTTGAAGGTCACTCCAAATCAGGAAGGAGAATTTGTCAAGGCCGGGGTAAGGTGACTAGATTACTGCAAGGAAGTGGAAGCTAAGTGCTCAATAGCAACATGAACTCAGCAACGTTTTTTTCCGTGATTTTCCATTTAACCTATGACCCTGCTCTGAACAGGGAATGCAGTGGCATGCCAAAAAGTCACAAAAATAAATGTCACACTTCACTTGTGTCTTGGCAGTGATGTTTCATTTCACAGCTGCCACTTCTGTAAGTATGTGACAATCCAGAGCCATGATCTGGTAAACACATCCTTTTGGAAAACTCAACACCTCTCCTCATAATAGATCTATAATAGAAAAAAAACAGTCCTGAAAAGCCAATCAACAGACTGGAGCAAAGAAAGCTCTTGAAAAACAGATCAGGCAAAACAAAAAAGGGACAAAAACACATCCTGTGTCATATTTAAACATCACTGGCCCAGCAGCTGATAAAAGTACATCCCGAATAAGAGGCAGGTTTGTGTCAGGGTTGGCATCCTGGAGAGGATGCCCAGGGAAGGAGAGAGGGAAAACGGACGCAGCTGGGTCTAAGGTGGGCCTCTAACCCCTGGGCCACATTTTACCAAAGAGATGTATGCAAAGCGGAAATCCTCTTTAATATCCACGGGAAATCAGACTGTCGTGCCCAAGACTGTCATGCCCAAGCCTGCATGCGAGAAGAGCTCTTTCAGAGTGAAAAGGCACTGGCAAAAAGCATATACAGTAGGCATCCTCATTCATTTCAATGAGACCACTGTATTTGCATAGCTGGGGTGCCGCTGCAGAAGGAGGTATCCTGCTCCCTGCTTGCTTTACAATGACCCATTGCAGATTTCATATAATTTACTTGTACTCAATTTGTTGCCATGGTGCTATTGTTGGTCTAAAAGCACCCTAAAGGCCATTATAAAGTACGCTCTCTCAAAGGTGCTCTTGGCAGTCTGAAAGTTGAGAATATTGCCTATGCAGGAGGTTCTGCTTCTGCTCCAAAATGATATAAACCTTCAAAAACCAACAATCCAAAAGTCATGCCCATCATCTGCACAAAATGATCATAGGTGTAGATATGCCCTGTTTCCTCTCTGTTGCTAACCTCGCCAATTGCATCTGTGCTGGTAGGGATGGAGAGGAGGTCTATTTTTCAGAAGATACAGAAGGAGTGCATCAGAAAATCAAGATCAGGTATCCACGTTTTGAAATCACAATGGCTGATCTGGAATCGTACAGAGCACACACACACACACGCACGCACGCACGCACGCACGCACGCACGCACGCACGCACACACACACACACACACACACACACACACACACACACACACACACACACACACACACACACACACACACACACACACACACACACACACACACACACACATTACACTAAAACCAAACACTGCAACCCCAAAGAGTTCCCCAACTCCACTATAAACCCTGTCAAAGATCTGTTTGAGGAGTTGTGTGTGTGTGTGTGTATACGTCTGTGTCCCACCCCACATTTTGTAAAGTTTTGCCAAACACAGATCCATGTAAGGTCATTAGCCTACCTCAGACGTCTCTGCTTTGTGTCTTAATGGCAACTTCCCAAACACTCAGCTCTTCTCTTCCAGGGCTTCCCACAACTCACACGAACACACTCTGCCTCATGTACACACACGCACGCACGCACGCGCTACTGTAGGCAAATTACCAAATTATTTCAAATTCAGTTGTACCTTTATAGCTGCACTGTTTTTGTATCAATATGGAATCATGTGCCTCTTTTTCAGTTCATTTATTTGTTTTTGTTTTTACAACCCCAAACCTTCTCCCACCCAAGGATGGACACAAGTCTGATGCCACTTGACTTTCACAGGAATAGGTTCCTAACTTCATGTGAGGTGCTCAAGAACAACAGACTTGTAACCATAGCTTACAAATATTAGGCATAGGAACTAATTAAACAATATTGATGATTAAACATAATTTAACCAACTCCACATCCGTGTAATGGCATACAAAGTTAAGGACTGGCTTGCACAGAAAGTCAAACATCTAGTAGCTTAATGTGCCCATATTACGCTCATTTTCAGCTTCATAATTGTATTTAGAGGTTGTACCAGAATAGGTTTACATGGTTTAATTTTAAAAAAAAAACATATTTTTGTTGTACTGCACATTGCTGTGTCTTTGTTGGGAGTCGCACATGTGCAGTAGCAAGGTAAGATCTACTAGCTAGAAGCTACCGCTGCTAGCGGTTAGCCACCTCATTCTCAATGGCAAAACTACAAAATCTACAAAATAAATTGTATAAAACTACTTACATGTCCCTCGTCTGCAGGTATTCCACACAAAGTTGGAAGTGCACCCTCGTTTAGAAGAAGTCTCCCAGCTAATCCTGCCTTGTACTGACCAAAGTTGGAGAAACAGCTAGCTGATGTGGTATTAGCTATAGTGGTTAGCACACACCAAATGTTTAGGCCAATGACGTAGACAGCCCTGCTGATTTTGACCAGCTCACAAGACTCGGAGCTCGGAGACTGAAGGCAGGATACATTCAGAAACCCGTATCTCACTCAGAACAGCATGGACATTTTTCCAAGTTTGAAGCATGTGGAAGCACCAGAGACACAAAATAACACCCAAATCCCAGAAAAAGTGATTTTTCATAATATGGGCACTTTAAGACCCAGAAATTTATATGAGTTGGACTCGAGGATTTGTCAGGTGCCCAGAAACACGACTCCAGTGGGACGATTATGTTGCTCCATGTCTATTAGATGTGTAAGTAGGCAACTGTTTGCTAACACATTGAACAGAACAATGTTAAATAGTTATACAACTGTATGGCAGGACTGTGGGTCTATCTGTTTTGGAGATCTTACCCTCTACTATAGTGCTGGCCAAAAATTAACAAAGAAATCTTTTCTATTGGTACTTTTGCGAGTTCAATACGCACTGACAAAAGCTCTCGCCTTCTCTCACCTACTAAGTTGGCTAGCAGTTACCAAACTAACTGCCAGCCATATAAATGGAAGTATTACAACATCAATTACAGACTCAGTCAGTAGGCCTGCTGTGTGACAAAGTTTTTATTATTTTGATTTTGATTTTTAGCTTGTGTGGGTGGTGACTGACCACATTGGGTTCATTTTAGCTGTATCTGATCGCTGCTGAGACTGTTCAGTACTACAAACTCGACTCGACCTGACTCGACTCCAAACTGCTGCCCAAATGCTAAAGCAATGTCTCTCAAATGGGGGTACGTGTGGTTACTTTGGAGTACACAAGTTACGTGATATTTAAAAAAAAAAAGTTAATTAAGAAAATGACAGTCATGTATAATTCCTAAAAACAACTGCCACAACAAATACAATCACATTAACGATTAGGTTTGTTCACTGTGAGTGGGAAGCCAGTTTTGATATTGAATGACATAGAAAAATTAAGCAAATACACTTCACCAGGGATCTTCAACAGGGGGTCCGGGACCCCTAGGGAGTCCTCAGAGTCCCTGCAGGGGGGCCTCCAAATTATTGTTCAATTTCTTTTTTTATATTTAAAAAGTCTTAACATGAATCCAACAAATTATTAGCAAATATGAATCCCCACTGCTTCTTGGCCTATAGTCACTAAGGCCATCCACAGATGTGTGCCACATTTATGCTTAACATTAAAACAGGATTTATAAAATCATGCCAACAATTATTAGGCTATTTGAATAGCTTAGTATTCTATGCAAAACAAAAGGCATGTATAAAGGCTCTAGACCGCCCTACAAGTTATTGTAGGCCCAGTTTAATATGCAACTTCATTTTATAAAATATATGTAATAGGGGGTCCCTGCTCCATCTCTCTTTCAGTTAAGGGGTCCTTGGCTTAAAAACATTGAAGACCCCTGCACTACACGGAGAATGACAAAAATCCCCAGTAAAGCACAAGCCCATGTTTCTCAGTAAAGTGGAAGTGGAACCATGGAATCATAAAGTACAATGCCTAGTCTTGTTTTTGCATGATGACAAACCACCCCCACCCCTCTTCAACGCTGGTGCTTGTAGCCAAGGAGGACACGCAGGATTAAAAATGTAATTATCTTCGCTCGATTTGCTGCGTGCAAAAGTCACCGTACTACACCATTTTCTGAACATAGCCATACTGAGAAATACAGAGTTTTGTGAAGCTGATAGTCTTAATTACCGTTGTATCAACTCATTTGGCAATGACTTGAATGTAATGGACGTTATATAAACATGAAGTAATATAAAAAAGTTTTAAAGCACTAAGGCTTTAGGTGTTTTTCACTTAAAAGGTTGTTTAGTGAATCAGACACTGATGGTGCAGCGCTGTATTGTACTTTATTAAAAACTTTACCCATGAGAGCTTCAGGGTCAGATTTGTTGTTTTACCACAGTCACAGTAAACTCAGTACTTGTTAGCCTGGCTATACTATTTCTGGCTGCCTGCAGACTTGCTGAGACTCGCTGCTGCAGTTTGGTTGAGAGTTGGACAACTTTTAGTGCCTCTAAGTGTTGATAATTGTTTTGCATTTTGATTTAAATACTTGTATTGTTTGGAGTTCATTTTACTATTCTACTGTCAAATGTAAACATACATATGACTAAGTAGATTTTTGTTTGTTTTTTGCTGCAAAAAAAA